>JAOTOM010005131.1:100000-285000 GCA_034440615.1 Ashinkailepas kermadecensis | reverse complement strand
GAGGGGTGTCGGACAGTGAAGGTTACTTGAGCCGCCTGTGGGTGAGGCATGGACACCACGCTCCTCATGTTCCAGGAAGTGACTGACTCGTGTGACTGGTATGTACCACCACATCAGAAATGCAGGAAAAGTGCAGAGCTTGCGCCGGGACACCGCTACAAATTATCAGGCCAGCAGAAACGGCGCTTTTAACAAGAAGCCGATGGTTGATTTGAGAACGACAAACCCAACACTTACGACTCTGCATAGCTTGGTGAACGTTGGCGTTCACCACGGGAGAAAAACACGCTTGAAAAACGTACACCTCGGTTCTATGATACCTTCCCGTGCAGCGACTTCCCTTTGTGCATAGTAGCTTATCTCATGCTTAGCCAGTGACCACTTATTGCGGCGCAATTACACACCCGCACCATCCCGGAATAGCATGAAAGCATACGCACCGACAGAACGGACACTCGCATGGCATATTTTAAACCTATTGTAACGGCTGCGTAGTGTTCCTCCCAAGCGGATACGACAGAGGTCGTTGAATGAGCGCGCTGCTCAAAGCCAGCACCGAGTGCATTGAAATGCAATAAGACATTGCTTCGTCCCAATTGGACGAGGCCGATAGGCATATCGGCTTCGTCCAAGGCCCCAAATTAGCAGGTAAAATCATACGGTCAAGAAACGTGTCTTTCCCTGTGACGTCACTTGACGGATACAGGTGTCAATGGCATTGTTCTAGTCAGTGTCAGCGGTTGATAAGTATGGATGCGCACGTGCTGTCTGACGAAGCGAACCGTCGCGACAAAGATTTCATGTATGAATATCAGCTTCGCCGTATGCACGGAAATAGTGTTATTGCGGGCATGGAAAATGACTGAAGCAGGCTAGGGTTGGATCCAGGAATTGTCATGGGGGACTTGTGTGGAGGGCACCTTTTCTTCGGAGGGGCACCACTGCAAAAGTATGTGGAGGGGCGTCTTTTCCTCCTAAGGGGCGCATATTTCTCCCCGATGGGAGCAGCTGGCTGATAAAAAAATAGACGGGGCTGTTCAATTGAAGGCCCATGGAAGGACCTTTTCTGTCGAAGGAAGAGCCTATTCCTCTCCGAGGGGCGCCTGTGACTGAAAATTCCGAGCCTTCCCGAGGGAGCACCTTTTCTTGGTCGGAGGGGGCACATGCCCCAGTGTTCCTTATATCCTCTCCTGCAGCAGGCGAACTGACAAATGAAGACAGCTTAACCTACATGACATACTACTATGCCATACAAGTAGCTCTCGCTATAGGCGCCAAATTCCCCTGCATCACGATAACAAACTGGCCACTACTTTCTAACAGCATTTCTTTATCCATTAGCCCTATTCGTTGGGGATCTGTTAGACCTGAATTTATAGTGAGGGAGGAGGGGTTCCGCCCCTGGGATCTCGGAATCTACTGAGCTGGCTTCAAAGCTGAATGGCGCAATATAATTATACTGGTGTAATCTACTCTTTTAGAAGATCGAAATGTTCAATGGCCAAGTCAGGACGTCAAAAAGGAGGGAGTATTTTACATCGGCAAGATTGTGCATGGTTTGGAATAAATCATCCTTCAGTGTCCAAGGTACCATTTGATGTCAATACATGCATGGGCTCGGTCACAGAGGGGGATGAAGGGGATGCATCGCCTCCAAACGTCAGATTGGGGGATTATATCCCAATAATGTATTAATGATTTTAAAAAATGTATATATTTATAAATTGTGTGCGAATTATTGCTGGGGTGGCTTTATGAACCAGGAGTCTATCGCGAAGTAGAGCTTCTTGCGTGAACCCTGCCCCAACACCCGAAACATGAATTCCAGTTCAACGGCAGAATTTTGACCGAAATTTTAGCGTGCCGTTAATGCACCAACACGGCCACCTCGGAAGCTCGTCCCCGACCTTATACGGTCAGTTGCCAACTGACCGTGCCAATCGAGGACCAAACGCGAGCGCGTGAAGCGACTCGAACCCTGTCTTGCCAGGACAGGGGAGACCAGTGCAGGCCAGCGCTCCAACCAACTGAGCTTCCGGGGCGGCCGAAAAATGAAGAACTATTGTGAAGATATAGAACAGTTGAAATGATAAGTGATGTGAAGATGATAGAAAAGTTCCTTTATGTGCAGTTATTTCTTCGCTCTGTCCGATATACCGGGAAAATGGTAGCCTTGTTGATGATCAAGAATGGTGTGGATCGAAGCAGCTCTGCAACGCTACATCGCCAGATTCGGATCCATTTGAAAGAGTTGTAATTAACACAGCCTTGGGTCAATCAGAGGAGGAGCAGGTTTTAGGCGGCCGTTATATTGTCAAGCACATCACATTTCGATCTGTGATTGGTCACAGGCCGCGTTGGCGGTGTTGACAGCCATACAGTCACCTGACTTGTGACGTGTGACTTGTTCATGACTTGTGACTTGCGTAAGGAGGCGTTTGCACCACATTGATCAGGGGCCACACCATCCACACCACACCATCAGCTGCCATAGGCCGGTCAGTCTCCAGTGTCGTCGCAATCTACCGGTTTCAAGAGTATCATCATTGTGCTCTACTCGAGGCGTCATTGATCAGTTCTCGTAAACGGGTATGGCGCAGTAGGTGCATGTTCTGACGGCCAGAACGCGGCGGCCGATGTTCTGGCGCGGCGGCCCGCTGGCCGGCAGCACCCAAACGTTGCTTGCTTCCGCCCGACCTGGAAGGCCACCAGTAAAAGATGCAGGAGTAAGAGATGCAAACGGGCTTTTTCGACGTTTAAGGATAGGACTACATGCTGCCGTTAATTGTAGCTTGCAATATGGTGTAGAACGAAAGCTAAAGGGGGAGGGCCAACTTTGCCAAAAAAAATGTATGCTGGTGAATATCGATGACGTCACCACGGAGTTGAATTGCCTAATGAACATACATTATGTTTTACCTGCCGCCTTGATATTGACGTACGGTCACCCGCAAATTGCAATCTACACGCGCGCACACGCGCAGTGCCACATGGAGTCGATTTCAAATGAAGAATTGCCGCATGAAATGTATTCGAAAATAAGAAGTCGCTTCCATCCAGCGGTATTCGTGTTCTTGAATGCCACCTACTAAACGCCAAAAATTACGTTGTGGTACTAAGCGCTCACGAAGGCAAATGACCGGCATCTGAGCATGCATGTCTCCACATGGAATTGAGTGAAAATGTTTCCATTAGCTAGCATTATTTATCTTGTTAACTGGATGAGCATTTCTCTCGCACTTCCTTAACCTAACCTTACGGCATGACCTGACTTGACCTTATGATTTTCGGATGTCAATCAGATACAAAAAATTTGCTTGAATGGTTTTGTTGAAATAATCCGAAGCATATTACACTGACATTTTCGGTCGGCATTATTGCAGTTTAAGGTAACCACAAGATAAGTTGTACACATAATTTACCTCCATGAAGCATACAAAGGGGCTAGGTTTGGTAAGGCTAGGCAAGGTTAGGCCTTTGTTGGAAGTTATTGTTTTTTTATTTGGAAATAAATCGATTTTTTCTTCAAAATCAATTCAGGCTAAGCTACGTTAGGCTCAATTAGATTTGTTATAAGTTGATTTTTTTTTATCGTTTCGACATTTTCCATTAAAAGAACGTTTTTTCCATGAAACGTTAGCCTAGCTTAGGTTACGTTATGTTACATTTTTTGTTTTGTTTTGAACGTTACTCTCTATGCTACGTTACCCAATTCCAAGCCCCTTTTTGGATGTTGTTTTGCCTCCCAACTGAAAAGTATGCATTTGCAGAAGAAATGAGTGGTCACATCATGCTTAGGACATTGATAGACATTGCATTGGAAAAAGAAATTCAAAGAAATCCAAAATTACCTTAAACTGCAAAGTCACAGTATTATCCAGGTCATTCTCTAATGGAAAGATCATGACACTGAGTTTACCTGTTATGACCATTAGCGACCTCAGCATAACCGAAAAGGAAGAAAAAGAATGTGATATAAGCTATAAGCTTCATTGGCTTGCCAATGATATTTGTCCTGTGTCTCGAGCAGGCATAATTTAGAAAATGGCTTTCAAGCATGATTCTCACCCGACCTGACCTTGAACCTTAATCCCTTTCTATTATGATGAATATACATACATTCTTCTATGTTAATTCTTGAAAAACAATATCGAAAGAAAACAAGCTCAGATTTGTCTAATCATTTCCAGTGATTTAAGTCAAGATCCGTATATTGCCTAATATCACTTCTGAACATCTCATTGTCAGTCAAAACGCGGTTCCAAGGTATGCCTCGGATTATCCATGACCCGAGCTATCAAACGATGCTTTGCATTTCATTTCAGCATACGTAGATCGGAAGTTAGGGGGAGCTTTCAAGAGCCCCACCCCCACCCCTACCCCGGCCGGGCGTAGGTGGATTTGCCGGTTGGCCAGGCGAGGTTCAAGCTATCTCGGCATCCTTCCTCTCTCATATCCGCACACACCATCGTCCTCAAAGGGCTTCATACATGTCGGAAGCCGTTTGCTCTCCCTGCGCAGTCCAACTAGCCCGCTTTTTATTGAACACTACATCAGGTGCACGTTTTGTTTGGCTTTGTACGAAATCAAGCAAGTTTCAATGGGCTCTTGGTAGTAGTATGCTTGCTTTGAAATTAAATTATGGGTTGAAAAAAAACGTTCGTTGCAAAATCAAAAATATTTGTGTTCTAGTCGACGTATTTATGTACGTGGATTTATGTATTAGCTGTATATCTCCATAAGAAAGAAACGTTGGTGCCAGTGTATATTTCCTCATCATTGTTTTAATTGCGTTCAATTTAGATTCTATTATGCAGCAAGTCATTCCAGACACGTGACCTTCGCTCCCTTTGTGCATTAACTTTGGAGATAAAAACTGGCAATCTCGATGGTTTTCTAGCCAGCGGGGTAAACAAGCTGCAGTAAGGTGTTTATTGTGCTGGGATTCATTTTTAGCGGAGGAAAATTTGTGAGGTTTCAAGAGGAAAAAAATGTGTCCAAGGCATTTATATATTTAGAGTATATTTGAACTAATTTTGACTGCAAAAATATATGTTAACAACAGGCTACTTCCACGCACATATAAGCAATGTTTACATTGCCGACCCTTGAAAACCGCGCCTGGAAGGGTGGCTCGGACGAAAGGCGTCATCAAAGCAGGAGACGGGGATACACGTCACCAAAACTTCGTGAAATGTAAAATTACGTCTATGACGTTACATGGAAAGAATCGACCTTAAAAGCCTCTCGTTCGCCTATCCAAAATGCATAATGACTCCAATGGCTCGGTTCTCTCCAAAGTGATACTGGAAACGCCACTCAGATCCATTGGTGCAGCTGGTATTTCTGATGGGAATTGGGAGGACCAAGAGTTGGAGGGGGGGGGCAGAAACAGAAAGCAAAATTATAAAAGCCGCATTGAGACCAAGCCATCACCAACCTTTAACCTGTTATAGCTCCCAGAGGCGCAGCTAAGGGGTGCCCCAAACAAAATAGGAACTAGATTTAAAAAAAAAGGAATTGCACTACGCCAACGGCCAAGCCAGAAGTTTTCGGCGCGCGAAGCACGTCGAATGCAGTCTCTTCAAGAGAATCATCGCATTCGGCAGTTGAGGCGGGAATCTCAACGGGAGAGGCCAAGTTTTTCCACTTCCGCACTGCAAAGATATATTGGATAAACGGTGACACTGGCATAGCAGACAACGAAACTTGGTCTTCGTTTCGTGTTAAGCTTTTCGGCCAGCCGTAACCATTTCGTGACTATAGGACGAAAGAAGTAGAGAGGATATCATGGAGAGAAGGATAACCAGAGCAGTGTGTGGGGCAAGGCAGGATAACCGAATACTGCTCCATGCGCTACAAGTTAACGGAGACGTACCTCTACGACAGTCTTGCCTGCCCTTGGCAGGAAAAGCCTTACCCTGCTTCAAGCTCACTCCATGCCACTTTTATATTCTCCGGTTGCCATCTAAATGCAGAGTTGATGGAATACCTAAGTGTTTGACAGCAGCGACGCCGATATTCGTCGCGGGATATCTCAATCTGGTTCAAGCCAATGTCAACAGCAAGTACAATGTTCTGGCGCCACCTCGTGAGAGAAATGGCAACTAAAGCTTCTTTCTATTCGTGCAGTTCAATAGTTTATCGCCAGGGACAAGGACTAGACGTAAAGTTCGTGGAGGAGCATATTAAGTTGTATTTGTATTTGTATTTGTATTGTCATAAACATCAACAGGCCCATTTATCCAATTATTGATGCAATCAGCGAACGCAACAGCTTAGTCACAATAAGTGCAGTTCGAGTCACAATTAATGCAGCTAAATGACAATAAATGCAGCTAAATGCAATAACTACGGTCAGCTGATCATAAATACACACAGACGCCCACACAGCTTGTGCGTATGGTTACCAGTGCCGGATGTGCCTCACCAGTCGGTGAAGCTTTAGACGTTATATGCACAACAGTATGCAGCGGACGTGAAAAAACACCAACGGTCATAAAAGCGTACGAGTAGGGTACGTGTTGGGCGCCTCGACACAGGCGGGCTGAACGCTAACAGCAAATCAGGGCTGTCGATCCTCGCATGGTGAATGTTGTACATGAACATGAGGTCGTATTGTGTCAGCCGAGACTCAATAGAGCGTACGCTAAAATGAAATAAGAGTGTTGTAGTCTAAGCTGGGGATGGGCCTGCCTGTGTTTAAATCCAGCCACATGAGGACTTGTGTTACACCCGCTTCAGGCGTTTCAGTTTGGTGACAACTGCCCCAGCCCACATAATACACCCACATAATGGTGTATTATGTGGGCGATCATGGGCGTAAAAGGCACACGTCATTGCGTTGCAATCAAAGCGAGTTCTGTTGTGGCGTCTGGACAACTGCATACTGCCAACGACAAGACCAGCCATGCGGCTTGCATTGACTGTGTTAAAGTCAATATGAAGGGTAAATGCGAGCTTTGTGCCGAGTAAAGCATCTAGGTATCGGACTTCGGTTCGAAACTCTGACGCGGTGCCGTTCGCGGTAAGAAAATCATCGATCCTAGCCACATACATGGAAATAATATTGTATTATATTTTGTATGGTTTAATTATAGATGCCACGTACAGGGAGGTACAGGGAGCACGTTCCCCTCCTCTTTGGATCCAGGGTGGAGAGCCCCCGAGTTTTTGATCCTGGACGCATGGTCTTCTCCGGCAGTAGTGCAAGCTGACCTTTCAGAGGCCCCTTAGAGTCTGATGGGCTCTTTTATAACTACATGCTTTTCAGGACGGCACCTCTTCAGACAATATGGGGCATCACAAATTCGAAGATGCTGATTTCTGAGGACATCTTAACCTTCTAGGCGCCCTTTTCGGCTTTCTGGACACTTTGCACGTTCAGGACCCCTTGGAGTTGGGAGATCCCTTGAAGCTGGAGAGTCTCTTGAGCCTTGACGCTGAAGGCCCCATGAAGTGGAGTCTGCCTGGCAGCTCATCCATTGGCCCCTTTGAGCTCAATGCCTTTGAGTCTTGGGTGTTTTTAGGTCCGGCTGATAACAGGTGCGAGCCCTTGGAGCTAGAGAGGCCCCTTGAAGCTGGAGTGACATGCAGTTGCTGATCCAGGGGCCAAGAGTTCACGCCTCTCCCATCCCTTGGGCCCCGAAGGGCCACAAGCGAGCCGTTCAACACGTGTTTCAACATGGTTGTGCCGAAACATGCAGGGCCACCGGACGACAGGTGAGGCTCCCGGGCCCACGTGAAGGGCCTCTGGGCCTCTGGTCTCTTGATTGAACTCCACCTTTCTTGCCGTGTCGAGGCCACATGGTGGAACCCGTGGCCAACTGCCCATTTCAAGCAGCCGCAGTATCCTTCCTCCCAGGAGGTTGAACCGGCGCGGCCAATCCTCCCTCCAAGGTCACCAACCTCTCCAGTCGACCGGCGCACGCACACGCATGTCGGCCGGTGCCCTTCTTGCACGACACCTTCTGTCGTTCCAAGCCGGCGAGACGCGTGCAAAAACGACACGACTGAACGCCAGCAAGCGAAGATAACTTGTTTACGTCTAGCGGAGGTATTTTTTTCGGAGAGTGGATTTTTCGAGGATGCATGAAAAGGTTCTGGCGCAAACATAGCGCCGGTCATTGTACTGTTGGTGGCTGTCCGCGTGGTTACCTGGAGAGGGGGGGAGGGAGGGAGGGAGGGAGGGAGGGAGGGAGAGAGAGAGGGAGAGAGAGAGAGAGAGAGAGAGAGAGAGAGAGAGAGAGAGAGAGAGAGAGAGAGAGAGAGAGAGAGAGAGAGAGAGAGAGAGAGAGAGAGAGAGAGAGAGAGAGAGAGAGAGAGAGAGAGAGAGAGAGAGAGAGAGAGAGAGAGAGAGAGAGAGAGAGAGAGAGAGAGAGAGAGATAGAGAGAGAGAGAGAGAGAGAGAGAGAGAGAGAGAGAGAGAGAGAGAGAGAGAGAGAGAGAGAGAGAGAGAGAGAGAGAGAGAGAGAGAGAGAGAGAGGGGGAGGGGGAGAGGGAGAGGGAGAGAGAGTGAGAGAGAGAGAGAGAACGAGAAAAAGGGACAGTGACAGACAGAGGCAGAGGCAGAGACAGATACATATAGACAGAAAAACAGAGACATGTGGACAAAGAGAAAGAGATGGAAACAGAGAGACAGAAAGAGAGGACGAGAAAAAGAGAGCGAGAGAGAGGGCATGAGACAGGTCGTTTTCCCAATCTTGTAGTTTTCCCAATCCATAAATCGTGAAAATGTACTCTAGAGACCAGCAACAGAAGGACAAATATGCACCATGGAGAAACACATGACCACTCAGTTACCATAGAACACAAAATTTTCCAGCTGTATTTTCGGTGACGCACCAGCGCCTCTGGCCATTCGCAGCGGTGCACATAATGGCGCAACGAACTGCTCTTTTGATCAGCATAGGCTGAACTGGTTCGGAAGTCTCTGCTAAGTTGTAAACAAAATTCATATTATTTTTAAAGTAAACAATGCCAAAAGTATCAAATTTCTCTGATTCTGGAGCTATGCGGAGATAATTGAGATTGAGCATCATTCTGAACGTACTGCAATTTTCGCTTGATCGGCTTGCAACAGCGTGGCGCCCGTTTGATGCTGCCGATTTTCTGCAGCGATGGAGGCTGCAGGATAGCCGACGAAAACAACTTGTTAGAAAACGTGGAGAGCATGATGCGTTGGACATGTGAAGTAATTTAACTTAACCTACCCTTACCGGGCCTAGCCTAATCTGATCTAACCTAGCCTCCGGATATCGGATGGTCTAAATCCTACGGATGTTTGGAAGCCCTACGGATGTGGGGTCACCAAAGATCTACGGAGTATCCATGCATGGGTGTACTATTATTATATCGTCAGCAACACGCCAAAAATGTCTGAACGGCGCAACAGTTCTGTCGCAGAAGCTGCAAAAGCAGCGTGGTCGGAGCTGGGAGACGGCGCCGAGCTATCGTTGAGAAACTTCTGGTGATTTTGTAGGCGCAAATTCATCATCGATATGATGAGTAGGAAAATGTTTGTCCGTTCATTTTCCAATGCAAATTCTGAATATTCTGAATTGTGAATTCTGCAAATTCTGAATTCGTCATTCTCCTAAAAACGGCCGAAGGAGAGAAAGAAAGGAAATAAAAAGGGAAGGGAAAGAGAGAGAGAGCGAGAGAGAGAGAGAGAGAGAGAGAGAGAGTCAGAGTAGGAGTGATAATGAGAGTGATATTGAGATACTGAGAGCGATAACGAGAGTGTGAAAGGGGGACGGAGGGAGGGAGAGAGAAATGACGGGGAAGAGAGGATAAGTGGTGGCGATTTTGCCCTTCCACCTCCCCTTCGATGGTCTGTCATTGCCGCTCCAATATTCATGGTTAAAATGTGCACAGCACATCCTTTACCCGAACCCGCCCAAAATGTTTTCCTCGGATCATTGTATCGATACCCGATAAAAGCCTCGCTCAAATTCATGTCTCGATAATTCCTCGTATACACTAATGTGCGTTACTTCCCACCACACCACCAAATATTTTGTTGTAAAAGGATGCCACGGAATGCAACAAAATTGAATGAAGAAGTTAGCGATCTGAAATATCATGCCATGCGAAGCCAAGAAATGCCATCACTAAACACAATTTTATATCTGTAAACGACAGGCATAAAAGCAAGCTAAACTTCCCAGTTTTTCTTCCTCATATATATTCGGTGGCACACCTAGGATTTTCTTAAGTGTTCCCGGGATGGACAAAGCCTCCCGTCTTCTTTCGTTGATCTGCAGTAGCGTTCGAGCTTCATTTTCAACAATAATTATTTCGGAACCATTGTTCAACGGGGGGGGAGTGGGCTTGTCTATTTTCAAGCTTTCAGGCTCCGAAAGAAAACATTTATAACCATAAATGAAGCCCGAGTACGTCCTCTAGTTCCTCCCTTGGGTGCACCTATGACAATATTTATAGCATGTAGAACCATCCAACACTACAAATCTCCCAAAGTGGGTGGCTTCTGTTTTTTTGCCTTGTCAAATTGGCATGTCACCGCTCCTCTGGATATTGTTTTGCATTGCATTGTATGTTGCTCATGAACAGATAAGAATCAAATAATAGGTGAAGTCAAACAGAATATGTATATGTATATAGATGTGTATATGGATATATATATATATATATATATATATATATATATATATATATATATATATATATATATATATATATTTCGCACATCTCATCTTACGGTTCGAAGCTTGCACACCGCTGTGAATTGTTTAGACGGACAATTGAACAGGAGCGTAGAACAAAAATCGCGTGAAAGATAGGAAGATAAAGGAGGTTAAGATGCTCCTTGCAGACAAAATATGGCGTAACACCAGTCAAACACACCAGATTCCGTATCGAAGTATCTATCACAGTGGACAGTCACTCACTTACTTGAATAATGCACACCAGTGCTTTGAAAAGGAGTCTAGTTCTTCGTTGTCTCGATGTCTCTATTGGATCATGTAGAATAATTATTGTCGACAAGAAACACCGAGTGCAATGGGGTCGAACGAAAATATTGTCAGCAACAGTACTAAATCTACGAAATGGTGTATGCAACATGGATACTTTGACATTCCTTGCTGCTTTGGTATTACATGCACAAACAGGGAATCAAAATGCGTCGAAGAATCGATAAGCGCAGATATCATACCTGAATAAAGCATAAGACTGGAGCGCACCGGTTGCAGAAATTGCACAATATTGACATTACGTAATGTGGGAGAGATTGGCGTCCTGAGAAACAGAATCCCGCGCCAGTACATTGTGCTGGTCTGTGAAACCTTTGCTCAGTCGTCCTGCAAGCTAATGAGAAGTACTTCAATACTGAGGGCACATTTGCATTATGAGCGGCAGTGATTCGTTGTCTGATCAACCTGTACTGGGGAGGCCGATTGAAAAGCGGTATTCAAAATAGCCAGTACTATGAAACCACGGCACGCATTTGTCCGATGTATAATTTTGAATTGGTTTCGCTTAAAAAAGCAATTGAATTTTTACGAGTTATTCTACCTGTGGTTGGCATCTTCTTGACATTCTCTCAGCAAGAAAAATTAAGAAGAAAAATAATGAAGAGCAAAAATGTGAACTACAAAATCTTGGTATGGATAATTCGAAAAAACAAAGTTTTTACCAGTTTACCTTTTGACATACCTAGCACTGGCTTGGAGGAACACGTTGCTTCAGTGTTAAAATTATGGTTTTTCGTTAGGTGTGAGATGTCGAAACGAGAACAGTAGGATGCCGAAAGTTGCCAAAACTTGCCATGAATTTAGTGTAATTTAAAATGCTTTTGATGTTTTTCAGACTCAAATTTGAGGCAATGGCATACTTATGACTGTACCTTTATCATTGGTTTTGATATTCATAATTTGAATCACCGGAAGAGCTATATTGTGGATAGCGAAAAAATATATTCAATAAACTGGTATTGTGCGCCATATCACATTATAGGTAACCTTTACATGAAATTGCATTGCGAAATGTTCGTGTATCACCATCCCTTATTGGAAGCATGAGTATATGGTACTTATGAACGAGATACTGTTAGAAAGGAGACATGCGTACTTCATAAGCACGCATCAAGAAGCAGGATGTCGGTACTCCTTGGAGAAGGATGTCGATTGAGTGTTCAGAAAGTGGTATATTCCACCCCATTTCGCGAATAATTTATCACTGCGTTGCTTCCCTCACCACTGCACTTTCCAACGAAGAAAACACTACGCAGTGGCTACGTAGCCTCAAATCACAAGTGAAAACTCCCATCGAAATATTTTATCTTTCGCCATGGATGCTTTCGTCATGTCCCGATTGGCCCTGGCATGGGACATGGCGGAGTACTAAGGATTCACTGGATACGTGAGATGAGCGAAATCAGCGCATATAATGATGATGATGAATTGGTGTTTAGGGGCGCGTCGACTGCAAAGGTCATTTTGCGCCCATAACTGTGTTGATAGCTAATCTATTATGTTCCTATAGTAGTCAGTAATTAATAGTTTTCAGGGGCGGCGATATACTACATCAAAACGTGCTTGTTGAAGAAAAGTAAAAATGTATCCAGACGATACAACCTCAGAGTCATTGTTTAGTAGCATTCGTAAAGTGTCGATGTTTACCCGTCCTAAAATATGGCGTCGGAGAGGGTCCAGTAGTACACAATTTACTAAAACATGATACACGGTAAGCGGGTCCGAACAGCGTGGGCATAAAGGTTGGTCATCACCGGTCAGTATATAGCTATGTGTTGCGAATGTATGGCCAATCCTCAATCGGCAGAGCGTTACTTCCTCCCGTCGCGAGGTCCGGTGTGAGGACTGCCACATACCCAGTACCGGCTTTATAACCCTCAACTTACTAGGTTTGGAGTTCCAGGTTCGTTGCCATTCGGACCATATATGTGATAGAATGGAGGGGTATATATCACTTGGAGGAAGACGCAGACGAACTTCACGGCCATTACTGATTGCGTGCTTAGCGGTTATATCGGCAGCTTCATTACCTGCGAGTCCAACATGGCTGGGGATCCAGCAGAATACGACGTTTTTTCCGATAGTAGTTAGGGATTTGACGATGCAAAGAATATAAAGCAAAGAATATCAGCGCATATAAAGTGACATTCTGTCCTGGAATGTGAATGGAAATTGTAGATATGCCTTGCCAGTTTAATGTTGTTTCATGGAAAACTGGATTTACGAGGACTTCTAAGACTAACTGATATATTTAGCCTGTTAAGACAGTGTTGTTTAATGGAATTATACCAATCATGCGGTTGCAATAAATCTGGTGATGACATCGAATATCTTAAACCAACTTTCTTTAGGAGAAATAGACGGCCATTGACATGAAGAGAAGTATGGAGTACTTGCATTTTAAAACATCCAGATTGAGCTTCAGTTCTTTACCTAGCACTTTCCTTCATCAGAGAATTTGTGCGATCATATGGTACCTTTCTGAGCTTTACCTCAGTGAAGATTTCACACTGTCCGTATTATTATGCATGTATGTCCGTATGTATTACATAGCAGCCGATAGCGGGGTGAAGGTGGTCTAATGCGATCCGTTCCCGCAGACACAGCACCAGCGTGGACGGACGGCTGGGTGGGCGCGGTATGACAAAAGCAGCTGACGCAAGGCCAATCCAGGGGGCAAAAGGGGCTGTACACCCCCCCCCCCCCTCCCCTTAACATGCCCATTTTTGCAGATATTTTGTAATGAAATGGCGTTTTCCGCAAATCTAGGAATTTTGTTTTAGATACATATTGTCTTCAACGAACCCGACGAATTTTAGCTGTTCAAATATAATCAGTTCTTCGAAATCGGAGAACATTTAGCTTAATTGGCCCAGCGAAGCCAGGCTTCTGGATCCGTCCCTGAGCTGACGCGCCCTGAAATATCAACCGCACACACAAACACACACACACATATACACACACACGCACACACACAGCGGCGGCGACGTCTCTCAGTGTCCATACCGATACGCCAGGAAACCACACGAAATGTGGACACTGCAGTCACGAAATGTGGTCTGCCGCCAGGTGTGAAGGTGGAAACACGTCGGTGTGGAGTTCCTACTTTCCAGATAAGTCGTTGCAGAACCGGGCAGTATACTAGTCTTAGCTGTGGATAGGTACTTAGCAATTACTTCTGTGCATATATTTGCATAGTTTTATCTCATAAGTTTCTTTTTAACAAGCATATTTTTAGCTTCTAGAATTATCGATCGGCCACGTGGACGCTTTGTAGACGGGTGGCGCGGTCTCGTGGCTTAGGTTTCTGTAGTGTAGAGGAATAAGTCAGTGTCTTTTTGGTGTTTAAGTTTAAGATAGAGCTTAGGGCTAAAATAGTGAGCTTAAATTACCACTAGGTATATTTTCAATATACTGGTGTAATTGCAAAGGTATCTAGGCTTTTTTGTATTTATTTAGTTTGGTTTAGTTGGAGTTTGTAGCCGGTGGGAGTCGGGATAACTTCTTTTTTTTTAAATGCAAGGTGACTGTGGCAAGTGTAAGTGTATGGTAGTCATTGGGGACTTGAGTATGAAAGTAGATATGCTAGCAAGGGAGGTGGAGCGTCTGAAGGGTTTGGTGGCAGGGCCCACCATAGAAAATGTCAGCCAGGCAAGCCAGGTGCAGGAGTCTAGGGGTGGAGATAGTATGGACCATGATAGTAGAGAGTGGAAAGTAGCTAGACGCCAGAGTACGAGACTAGCTTTAAGGAAAATTGACAAAGGCATTGTAACTAATAATAGGTTTAAGGTACTGCAAGAGAGACATAGTAATGCTGCTAAGGAGGAAGGTAGGAACGACCAGGTAGCTGATGATAGAGAGGGGGAAGTTTTAGTTATAGGGGACTCAAGAGTGAGGTACATGGACCGTACTTTTTGTAGCAGGAACCCCAACAAACGGACTCGTATTTGCTTCCCAGGAGCCCAGGTAAAGGATGTTGGTGATAGGATAGAAGGAGTCATGAAGGGTAGTGGAGAGAGCACAACAGTAATTGTGCAGGTTGGTGTAAATGATGTAGGAAAAGCAAAAACAGAGGAAACAATACAAGAGTATAGGGCTTTGATAGGTAGGTTAGCTGTGAGTAGGAAACGAGGAATGGTAACATCCATCCTCCCTATGGTTAACGCAAGCATAGAGTGGTACTCGAGGGCCATTGGGCTGAATACCAGGGTGACCAAGATTTGTAAGGAACTTGGGGTGGGGTTCTTGGATTTGTGGGGGGATTTCTGGGGGAGGACTGAAATGTTTGCATTAGATGGGTTACATTTGAGCAAGAGAGGAGTTGAATTGCTCAGCAATAGGTATGAGGAGGCTCTCAATAGGAAACAGGGAAACTAGGCAGGTCATGGGGGATGTAGCTGATAGAGAGAGAAGTCTTGCAAACACCTCACTGTCAGCAAATAGGAGTAGCAGTAGATCAAGGGGGCAGAGTGGTAGCTCATCCAGAGATGATAGAGCTACTCAACATGAAAAAGCCAAAGAGGGTTATGGAACTTTTGCTAAGTGTATGATGCTTAATGCTCGGAGCATTCGATCCAAATTTGATGAGTTCATGTGTTATGTTGCTGAGGAGAAACCAGATTTTGTTTTCATTACTGAGGCATGGGTCAGTGAGGGATATTTTGGGGATAATTTGCAGGACTATGAGATCCAGGGATACAATATGTATTCATGCAATAGGGGTTCAGCAGTGAAAGGGGGTGGTGTAATGCTCTATGTGAATAGCTTATACAGTTCTCAGAAAGTAGCAGATGGGGTAAAAAATGTGTCTGTGGAGTCCATTTGGCTTGATGTTGCTGTGGGAAAAGGCAACAGCAATAAACTGAGGATTGGAGCTTTGTATCGATCAGGAACCTTGCCACATTCTCAGCAACTGGAGCTTGATAAGGTGATTTGTAAGGAAATCAGTAGAAACCTTAAGAGGAAATGCCTTATTCTTGGTGACTTTAATATAAAAGGATATGAAAATGTTGGTGTTGGCTCCCCATCATGTAAACTGTTTTAGGAAATGCTTTGAAGAGGACTTGTTCTTACACCAGTTTGTAATGGAACCAACCAGGCAGGGCTCATTCTTGGACCTTGTCTTCTCAGATTTAAGTGATTTAGTTCAAGACTTGACTGTAGGAGAAACTCTGGGAAGGAGTGACCATAACATAGTGAGATTTAAGGTACAAATAGCAGGGACAATCAAGGATAACTTGGCAAAGATTCCAAATTTTAACAGGGCAGACTTTGACTCCATGAGAGAGGCTTTAAGTGCCATAAAATGGGAAGAATAATTTGTTTATTTAAATGCCTGTGAAATGTGGGAAAAGTTCAAATCTTACTTGAGGGAAATTCAGATTAGACATGTCCCCCAAAAGCAAAGGCGCAAAAGAAGGGTAGGAAAGCCAGCATGGCTTACACCAGATTTGAGGAGATCAATTAAGGCTAAGAAAGATGCATTTAGAGTATTTAAGGAAGCTTTAAATATCGTAAATCTAAAGTCGTATGAAAAAGCTAGAGATGCTGTGAAGCAGAAAACCAGAGCAGCAAGGCGAGCAAAAGAATTGGATTTGGCTAGGAACTGTAATGGGGACAGTAAAAAGTTCTTTAGTTTCTACAAGCTAAGTAAAGTTTCAAGCGCAATTGGTCCACTGGAAGTAAATGGGACTATATTGAGTGAGGATGGTGAGATGGTTGAGGAGCTGAGCAAGCAGTTTAAATCAGTGTTTACAGTGGAGGATGTGACAAATTTGCCAACCGTGAACCACAGTTCAGTGACAGGTGATCAGATACACGATGTTGATTTCATTGATAGTGATGTTGTTTTCAATTATATCAGAAAAATAAAGCCAAACAAGGCAGCAGGACCTGATGGAATTTATGCTAGGGTATTGCGGGAAGCTGAAAAGGAACTGGCAATTCCACTTAGTATAATATTTTGTAGATCAGTTTCACAAAATGAAATTCCAACAGATTGGAAAAGGGAAAATGTAGTTCCTATTTTTAAGAAAGGAGAAAGAGGGAAAGTTGAAAATTATAGGCCAGTAAGCCTCACATCCCTAGTCTGCAAGGTACTCGAATCAATTATCAAAGATAGAATAGTTAGTTTTCTGGAAGGAAACAGATTGATTCAAGATACTCAACATGGGTTTAGAAAAGGGAGATCGTGTCTCACAAATCTCTTGGACTTTTTAAATTTTGATACAGAACAATTTGATCAGGGAAATCAGGTTGATGTAGCATATCTTGACTTTAGTAAGGCCTTTGACAAGGTACCCCATAAACGGTTAATGATGCAGCTTCAGGTCCATGGCATTGCAGGTAGCATCCTAAAATGGATTGAGTTGTGGCTTTCAGATAGACAGCAGAGAGTGATGCTAAATGGTACAAAGTCATCATGGCAAAATGTTCTTAGTGGAGTCCCTCAGGGGTCGGTACTGGGGCCACTGTTGTTCATTATATTTGTGAATAGCATTGAATGTGGCCTAAACAGTAAGGTTTTGAAATTTGCGGATGATTTGAAGATCTTTAGGGCAATAACAGGGCACAATGAGCAGGTTTTGCTGCAGAACGACTTAGACCAGCTTGTGAAGTGGTCCGAAAAATGGCAAATGAAGTTTAATTTTGATAAGTGCAAAGTCATGCATGTAGGTAGGCAGCATATGAAGGCGCCATACTTGATGGATGGCCAAGTACTATCTGTGACTCAGCAGGAGAAGGACTTAGGTGTTATTTTGAACACAAAATTGGGGGCATCAGAACAGACCAAAGAAGCCAGGAAGAAGGCACTAAGAATGCTTGGGGCGATACAAAGGAATGTGTCATACAAAAGTGAGGAGGTCATCAGGAAGCTTTACTGTGCATATGTCAGGCCACATTTGGAATACTGTGTCCAAGCTTGGTCCCCTAGTTATGAGAAAGATTGTTGGCTTTTAGAGAGAGTACAAAAGAGGGCAACAAAAATGGTTAATGGTACAGGCAACCTGGCATATGAGGAAAGATTGAAGAAATTGAATATGTTTTCACTTAGATATAGAAGGCTGAGAGGAGATCTCATCGAGGTTTTTAAATTTGTTCATGGTCAGGAACAGGGATATCTCAGGGAAATGTTTGAATTTAACAGAAATGATGCAATTAGAGGTCATCAATTCAAAATTAAAGTTAATCACAGCAGGACAAGGTTAAGACAGTCTTTCTTCACCAACAGGGTAGTAGAACACTGGAACCAGCTGCCAGGAACAATTGTCAGTAGCAACACACTGAACATCTTTAAAAACGGCATAGACAGTCATTATAAGAATAGGGGGCTTGTTTTTCTGTATTCCAGGGAGGGTTGATTGACAGATTTGGTGGGCAACTGGTTCAGTATACAAAGTGCAACCAAGAAGGGCCCTTGTGGCTCATAGTTGCACTGATCTTTTATGTCTTTATGTCTCTTTACAGCTGCCTGCCGCCCCGAAGCTGAAATAACTAGCTGACCGACCAGGACGCATGGCCGCCGCCAAGGATTTTGCACAGGGAGAGGGGGGCGGGGGAGACGAGTGGGCTGTTCTGTCTATTTCTCTATGGAACGTCATACAGGCGCAATGTTAAATTGCACGAGGCTTGGGGATGCCACCCTGCCGTCCGTCGTAGCCACGTACAGACCACGAGCACTGTCAGACAGCTGGAACGGCCTCGGTTCCAGCCGGTGCCCAGTGAACTCCCCCTGCACGGACCCCGGAGCGCGACAGCGACCTCGCCGGTCACAATCAGCAGCCTCCGGTGTGGTGTACGTACAGAGCGCAGCGTCATCAGTTCAGGCAGCACGTCTGCACGGTCCCACCGGCAGAGATCGCATCGCGCAGCAGCTCGATCGCCGCTCACGTGCAGCCATGTGTTGTCCGGCGACCTTGGCGGGGTGTTCGGCACACTCACCTAGTTGCCGGCTCGGCCGATGATCCAGTGGGCAGCTATTAATAGCGCCGCGGCAGTCCACGTCCGGGCCGGCCACCGTCACGGCCAGCGCTGGCGGTTTTTGCCGCCGAGACCCCTCGGTGGGGCGGTTGGGCCGGCCTGGCCTGCCTCCCCCGCTGCCGCCAGCACCGGATCACCGAACTGGCTGCCGGCCGGCCCGCTGCCGGGCCGACCGGCGGCCACCGCCACCGGCCTGCCTCGCCACGTCCGGCCAGTTCGGACCCACGTGTCGCCAGACCTCCTCTCGGCGGACACAAGCCACGAGCAGGATCCCGAGAGGATTTCGTTTTGTGGTAGCGTGCCAAATAAGCAATCCTGAACTTCTTGTCGGGAGAGGTGCAATTTCTTTCTCTTCTGAGTGCCACACTCGCGGTATTGCCAGCGCATCGCCAAAATATGTTTTTTAATAGCACGCATCTAGACTCATCAGTGGACTAGGTAGCTTAGAATATGGAGAAAGGCATAGATACTGCCTCAAGCATAGGATATTAAGGGGTGCTATGATTTAAAAGTATAAAATCGTTAAAGGGTTCGGTAAGGTTACTCTGAATAATGCTATTCTATTTTAGAGTATTACACAGGGGTCATCAATGGACAAGTTTCATGTCGGGACTAACCGTATTTTTTTCAAGTTTCACTACTGATTTTTTATTCTAAAGATGCATTGTGCAATGCATGGCATGCATTTATTTTTTTAAAGTCCTTAAAGAGCTTAAATAATCCTAAAATCACTTCAGAATTCCTCGCTTTGTGATTGGTCAACACATCTGTGACGTCACGTATGTTGAGGGTAGCGAAGGTCCACTGCCGGCCATTTGATTGTACGTATAGGACGCTGCCGAGGTTGGGTTAATCGTGACTGTTTTAGCTTAAATGGCATCCGACCGTCGGGTGACTTAGATGTCCCGGCAGGTTGTTCGGGCTCTTGTCAAAAGGCACCCATCTCGATATATCGGTGTGCCTCCACAGCACTTCTATATCGTTGGTCTATTAGCCAATATGATTCAATATGTAAACAGAGGTCAGGCTTGACAACGGAAGATTTAGTGTCTATGGTACTGATGCGCATAAGATTAGACATGCCGAGTCACCTGCTCGCCGATCTGTTCGGTGCGAGCACTGGTTGCGTATCCAGGCTCTTGTCGTGCTAGAGCACGACATTTAATTTAGTGTCGAATTGGTTGCTTCGCCAGAACAGCAACCGATCCGTGATAATCTTCCTCATCCATTGATGGCACATTTTTCGTCCTGTGAAAGCATTATTGATTGCTTCGAGATCCAAATTGAAAAACCGGCTCACGCGGTCGCGCAGAGGATGTCATGGTCAGAGTACAAGAAAAATGTAATAGTGTAGAATATCTCATTTCTGCTACCCCTGACGGGCTGATCAACCTTGTATCGGATGGCAAACCAGGGCGCGTCAGTGACATGGACATCGTGTGCAGTTCAGGTTACCTGGACTGTCTGCGCAACGGTGCAACAGTTTTAGCAGATAGAGGTTTCAAGGAGTTGGAGAGCGAGGCAGCAAAACGCGGCTGTTCATCAGTCCGGCCAGCAGGCGTTCGAAAGGATGAAACTCTGAGCACCGCTGCCGTTGTGAAGATGCGAACGATCGTCGGGTTGCGGATGCACATCGAGCGCGTCATCGCACGCTTGCGCGTGTTTAGGATGTTGGCCATGCATTCGTGTATTTCGCTCAGCATGACTGACTTGATGGATGATGTAGTCAAGATTATGTGCGGTCTAGTTAATCTCCAGGACCGCATTGTGAAAAGCTAAATTTGTCTGCGTGTATTCCACGGAGTTGCATAGTCAGGGCACTACGAGTGTTCCGCCATATCGTATGGGGAACCGGTGTGGATACGTACCGCTTGCCGAATACACGAAATGCTAGATTGTGTACCTACATTTTGTCTCCTTCGGATCCAGCATGCATGAGGTGGGCTTTCTGGGAGTTCAACCCTGGAATTTGAAGTCTGAAAGATGAACAATTGCTGGCTGAACGCAGAGGAATACATCGACACGCCTGACATATTACGGCTTTTCTGATCAGCAACGCGGTAAAAATAGCATGGAATATTGTGGAATAAAAATATAAAAGAAATTTGAATGTATAAACAGCTTCTCTTTCACTGGATGGGAAGCCTTGGTGTACAGCTAAAGGACAGATAATGTATGCGATGGCCCTTCCCATTATTTCACACATTTTACTCAAAAACATTGTACAAGCTATTGCTGTTTGTTCACACGACACCACAATGCCCTGAATTTGAAAGAGAAGTTTAGCTGTTGCATTACCACCATAATAAATTATCTACCTTTTCGAGTTTCATACTTTCTTGAGAATCGTTCATTTTAGTGCCACAAGCACTCACCTTGTCCTCCATGACGTGATTCGGTTGAACAAACTTGGCGTAGAACTACCCGATCCAGACTTCACTGCGCGTCTTCGGCCTGGCCGCTTCGAGGCTCGACATATCTGACGTCATCACTACGGGTAGGTTTTTTAATCGAAGACAACACTTAACTGAAATCATTGAATTAAGTAGGAAATGCACCTCCTATGAGCAAAATACTTCAGTTTTGTATACGAAATATTGCATACGTTTTTTTGCAACAAAATACACATTACATGAAACTTGTCCATTCAGGCTAGAAATTCAAGGTGTAGGACAATTAAGCAACAGCAGGTTTTTAGTAAAAATTCATCAATTCATAAAGTGTTTAGACTTAATAAGAGCCACAAAGGCCCATGCAGTTAAGTCTGTAAATGGAAGACACCATAAGCCTGGTAAAAAGACCCACCCCAACCATCACCACATCCTAAAGAAACCATCCACCAACATCCCACACGCTGATCAATACATATCTACCCTAGCTATCCTGCCTTATTCTCTTGATCACTCTTAGCACATGTGGATTGAAAGCCTTACCAATAATTTTCAAACTGCATCCATGCCTGCTTAAAGGGGTCTGTTCCATACACACTTACTTAGCATCAATCTCACCCCATCCATCACTAATTAGAACTCAAAAACAAGATTTTCCTGTCTAAAAAAACCTGTCCACTCCACTTTTAAATACATTCAATGAGGAACTCCCCACAACAGCAGCAGGTAGCCTATTCCACTGCGGGGATGGTTGATCAATGGAATAGGTTTCCTGCTGATGTTATGGGAAGTCCCTCATTCAAGGTATTTAAAAAATAGGGTGCACAATTATTTATGTTTGGGAATCTTATTTTTGAGTTCTAATTAGAGGCGGAAGGATGATATTTATGCTATTACGTGCATTGGTAGGATGTTGGTAGATAACTTCTTTGTAACTCAGGATATCGCATTGGTTGGGATGTTTAGTATCACTTTGTCCAGGCTTATAGTATCTTTCTTTACAGGCTTAACCCGAAAGGGCCCCTGTGGCTCTTATTAAGTCGGAACACTTGATGACTTTGCGACTTCATGTTGCATAGCTTTATTATTTTGCATATCCTTGCGGAATATGACGATACGTCACATGGTTCCATGCCGATCGATGCCATTCACAGATTTCTCGGCCTTCCAAGTTTGGGTTGACGGTTTAAAATTCGGTCAACACCAAAACTTGGATGTTGCCGCTGCGGAATATGTAGTATCAACCCGAGCTGACCAACAATAACTCGTTAAGCGTGAGAAGCATAGGTTATCATCAAATATCAATGAAATCATTCCCGGTCAAGCCCGACGAGGCAAGCCTCTCCAAAGGCCCGTTGTTGTACATTCACGCCACTGATCATTAGGCCAACGCCTTTACCTAAATATATGCTATGCCAACTCGCTACCTTTCAAGTCTGAAATTAGGAAGATCCCCTGATCGTCTCCTGCCACGAACTATATACGCCAAAAACTGTCGCCAGTTTCCGGAGGCTTCGAGACCCGGAAATTCTATCAACTACATGTTATTAGCGGAACCCTCAGCTGTTGGTGTTGGCAGTATACGTTGATTCACGTAGCATGATGACACGGAAAGGAACGAATTTCAAACCAATCTGCCAAAGTAATGGGACAGTCTACCGAAACGCGAAATATCGGAAGGATAAATAGCGTAGGCAGGCAACAAAAGAAGATAAAAAATCTGATGAGAAAACATTGATATGGATAGATATCAAAATATGTTACATAACTTAGCTCTAGGGTAATTTTTAGGATGTTTATTACGGAGCCTGAGCCAATGCATTAACCTGACTGACCCCCAAAGATGCTCAATTTTACAGATGGGCAGCTTTATTCCGAAAGACCTCGAATCCAGCTTTTAGAGTACATTAGAGCATATTTTTTTACAAATTGAGCATTTTCCTTGAAAACAAATCGTTGGCTGCAAAATCCGCTGAGCGGGGAGTCGGAGCGGGTGCACACGAGCCTTTCTGTAGGGGCGTCGCTTTCGGACAGAGAGGCGCCATCTTTCCATGAGGGTGGGGGTACATGCCCCTCAATACCCCCATCGACACCCTTATATCGGCCCCTGGATGACCCCTTCTCTGTCTTCTCTGTGTTGTATGCCACATGCTGCGCATATATCACGCACGTCATTTTGTGTGTTGAGGGCATCGGCGTGTTGCTGCAATCCCACACCTGGCAGCGACACAATCACTGCTGCTGCACAGTAGACAGCTGCTACTGCAGCCGTCTACTGTGCTACTGCAGCGACACGGTCACAACCGCTGCAGAATCGGTGGCGAGCGAGTGGAGGGTGGGCGTGTTGGTGCAGCTGTCTGCTGTGCTACTGCAGCGACACGGTCACAGCCGCTGCAGAGTCGGTAGCGAGCGGGAGGAGGGTGGCCGTGCGGAGGCGGCCGGACACACGACCTCATGGACAGCGCCTCGGGCCGGCCGGTGCGGCGTTCGCGGTGTTCCGCTCCTGACAGCACCCCATGGGAAGGGGTAGATAGACTCCGCCCCACGCATCCTCGCCGCCGGGCACACGCACAATCGGCGCTCCTCGGCCGTGACGCGTTCCCAGGCGGGCCGGTCTGGCGCTGACGCTGGCCGGAGCCGGCCGGCAGTGTTTTGACCCCGACCGAGTCTGATGGAGATCGGGACGCACGTTGGGCCGGCGCTGGCCGTGCCTGCACCCGGATCACCAGCCCTCCCTCCATGCTCCATGCACTGGGTTGGTTATTGGGGTTGAGGGGCGCATCGACTGCGTCGGTCATGCAGCGCCCAAATGCACTGGGATGGCGATGCATGTGTGCATTGTTGGAATTGATGTTGGGCGGTTAGCAGGCTGTCAGGTCATTGGAAAATATAATTTGGCCTGGGGCAGCAGAACGTTCCTGAAGTTCTTTGAGGGAGAGGACAGGTGCAACATCTTGGAAACGTTTTCAAGCCTTTGGAGAGGGCGAACATTTTTCGTAGCTGTGCTTGGAAATGATATTTGATTGCAGTGAGTGGTTTCATTTCACTGTCTAGTGTTCTGGTTGTGTACAATTGGAGCATTACAAGGATAAGTGTCGGGTAGGGTCCCAGTTAAAAGGAAGCCTAAGATGCTGTACGCCACAAACAAAAATGGAGGCAAATATGGTGAGCTGAAGCTTCTCGTAAGTTGGTATCCGAGATATTATCTTGTGAAGGCCAATTTCAAGTGCGTAGCTTTCTGCTTTTATTGTGGGTGCACTTTTGTGCGATCAGGGTTTCACAGAGACCAACTCATCCCCCACCCTAACAAAATATAAGACATCGAATTTCTGTTACTTTCTTTTGTTGCGTTGGGGAACTGCTTCTTTGTTTTTTCATGTCACTTCCAAAGCTCTCGTAGCGCAGGATGAAAAACGTTCGGTGCCTCCGGCACGAAACATGCAAGAAATATAAGAAGCACTGGATGAACACAAAAATATTCCACGAAAGGGTCTATTTTCATCCAAAATAATGATTGGAGGAAACCAGAGGAAAATTCAGTGCGGGCACTTCTGGCATGTGCCCCCCCCACTCTCATGGAAAAGTGGCGTCCCTCTGCCTGGGATAGGCGGACCTTCTGGAAGGCTCAAGTTTAAACCCCTCGCTCAGCGGATTTATGAACTCGCCCGAACTCGCCCATCTTAGAGGAAAAGGCGCCACTTTGAGACAAAAAGGCGCCCCACGCTCGAGTGAATGCGTTCGAGTGCACCCCAGCCCGCTCAGCGAATGTCGCTGCCGAGTGTGTCCCTCCGAGGAAATGTCGCCTCCCCGTGCTAATTCTGGATCCACCCTGGGGGCAACACCGTGGCAGTAACCTACCCCTTGCCCAATTAGAAAATTGTTCAGATTCTGGACACTTTGTTTTCATATCTCGGAGTGGCATAGAAAATATTTGCTTTACATGTACAATTTCAAGTCAGGCGGGCCAGGGACTCTTCTAAGGAATTTGGACTGGGGGAGGATGGAGCGCCCATTGACGACGGCGCGACCACCATCCGAGGAAAGCTGACCTCGCCCCCCCCCCCCCCCTCCAGTAATGCAAGGTACTCAGAAATGATCCCTGACCGGGGGAGGGGGGGTACAACCATGACTCGAAAGTCACCGGCCCGAAGCTAACATGCTAAAGGAGGCTCTGACGCAGGTTCCGAGTAACCCGAATTGCACATTTTGCAAAACGGCGTTATACAAGATAGGTGAATGTGACTGATGATGTATAAATGGGCTGATGCGCCCTTGAGTCCCTAATTACGTAGTTAGTAAAATAGGGGTTATATATGTGCACCCGTGATTACCACACAATGCATTGTTTTTGTAGGAAGGCTCAATTGGAAACATGTCTATTTCTTATAAATACACGATAGTACTTTGCAATGAAACCTAAAACAGGGAACCTTACAATGCGGGATAGTTATTACAAATTTAAATGGTTATTGCCACTGAAATTAAATGAGAAAATCGCCAAATCTAACTACAGGAAAGCAACTCTCGTGGAATTCCGATTTCCTTCAAAGAAGAAGGATAAAATATTGCTCATAATTCCATACGTAGCCATTTATAATTCCATTACACAAATTTCCATGGCACTATTACCATAGTTCCTGGGATTTTGGAGCGTTCGGTATAGTTTGGCAGTTCTGGGCTGCGTCGATAAAAGTGTGTGCGACATCGAAATTGCTTTTGTGGTCCCCTGTCAAAATTCATTGAAACACTGACGATCCGCAAAATGCATCAGCCGAATTCAAATATCAGCAAAGCAAGCTGGTTGCATTCTTAAGACATTTATCTGATTGTCGTTTAGAATTCATTTTGGACATAAGCTTAACAAAGAAGGCAAGAATATTGTTTTTACCTATTGAAGCCATTTAGCATTCCTTCAATCGTACGGTTCTTCTCATCCATTGCCAGGAAAGTTAGATAAATCCCAGCCTATTGATATAAGTAACGATATTAAAAAAGCTAGGCATTAAGCAACTCAACTTAAAATATTACCAGACCCTAGCCACTGACCTATGATTAACATGCCGAACTTGAAATGTGTGAACTACTAGAATCACTTTAGTCTTCTATTTGCCCTGTCTTGCTTCAACTGGCACTACAGCATTACTACCAGGTCAAATAGTATTACTTGCGAAGAGAGAAGCGAAAAACAACCACATCCATATCTATAAAAGCTGCTGGACCTAATTGCATGATTAAGAAGGTGATGAAAAGGTCGTTAGATATAATAGAACTTAGACCATGCGTGGTTTTAGTTTTAGGTCAAAATTAGGCCAGAGTGAACACTGGCCCCTTCTAACAAGCACCCGGCTGGCTTATTGAAACCTATTTTCCGGGATTATCTGGGTATGGATTCCCAGGGACCCTCTTTCTCTCACGGAACCTATTAAGTATTAAGCATAAAGAGAAACAAAAGAACCAAGTTGTAGTACTACTTTTCACCCAGAAACAATGTTTTTTTTGTTGTTTACCTGTAGACATCATATATTGATCTTCTAGTTCACCAGAAATGGGAAATGGTTTTGCCGTTGTTTTATGTGGAGAATCACGGTGCACTTCATTTCATACTGATCAGATCACTCACATGGACTTTTATATAATAAGGCAAAGCAGTCAGTTTTACGTTACTGAGTCCCAGTAAACTCTAGGTTGACATTCGGAGAGGTTAAGCGATGTCACTGCGCACAGATAACCTCTGAAAGGTCACTGACAAATCTTGACCAGGTGATTTAGCTTATGAGGCCAAAAGTAGTATATTGTTAAGGAAGTTGTTGGTCACTGGCCCAGATACACAGTATATAACATTTCTTCGCCCATGGGCTTAGGTATAGGCAAATTGACCCGACCTCATTTCAAGGACAACGCCTTCCATAAAAATCGAATGGAGTAATTTTGTTCGACATGAAACGGATTGTCAGCATCCGTTTGATTTCAATGGCCGTAAAAGTACACACACACACACAAAGAGAGAGATAGAGAGAGAGAGAGAGAGAGAGAGAGAGAGAGAGAGAGAGAGAGAGAGAGAGAGAGAGAGAGAGAGAGAGAGAGAGAGAGAGAGAGAGAGAGAGAGAAGAGGAAGAGAGAGAGAGAGAGAGAGAGAGCGCGTAGTTCACCTGTGCGCAACATCGACAGGGTGCCCCGACACTAACTAAGAGTGAACCTGTCGGTGTACGGCACTCCGACGTGACCGTCCGGCAGCCGTGTCGCCACCTATATCGGCGACGACAGCTCCATCATGTGGAAAGCAGGCGCAACAGGCCTCCGGTGCCGGGCGAGAAGATGTTTACTTTTATTGGTATGGACACTTCGGCCTGCTCAGGCCATTTCGTGCCGTGAATAGAAAGAAGGAAAACAACTTTATGCTATGAAAGTCAATTTATAAGTCCTGAAGCAAGTTGTTTTTTCGGAGAAAAGTGAAAAGTAGATTGATGAGAAAAGGGTGTTCATCTCCTAATAGTGTGGGGAAAGAAAATGGGATGTTGTGTGCACGGCAGTAGTTGGTAAGTGTTTTTCGATGGTCATGGTAAGTTGACAGTGTAGGAGAATATGTGGAGCTGTAAGATGAGTGTTGAATGATGGGCATGAAGGTCGAGGTGAAGCAGTGTAAATATATCGATGGGTGAGAAAAGTATGACCTTTGCGGAGCCGCGATAGAACTTTCTCTTCTTGTCTGTTTTTTATATGATGTGGTCCAGTTGTCGATGACAGGTTTGATGAGATGTAATTGTGTGTGGTTTGTAGTTTCATTCCATTGCTGGTTCAAAAAATGTCGGATGCTCTGTTGTATTGTTGATTTATTGCCTTCAAAATATTGCGGAATTTCTGTGATGTTTGAAAGTCTTAATGATGCTTTTGCTAATTGGTCTGCTTCGTCGTTTCCTGGGATGCCGCAGTGACTGGGCACCCACAGGAAACGGACCTTCATGCCCATCAGATAAAGTGTTTCAAGTGTGTCATAAATGGAAATATGGCAATGGTGAGAAAAGGAAAGTGAAGAAAGTGATTGAAGAACAGATTTGGAGTCTGAACAAATGGCAACGCTGCGCATGGGGTGACAAATTGAACGGTTGCGGACATAGCGAAGGGCAATGAGAATGGCGTGCAATTTGGCGATGAAAATGGAGGTCCTGTTTGGCAAGCGATGCTGTCTTGTGTGTGTACCTGAAACAATGACATTTTCTGTGTAACTTGCGTCTTTAGATCCGTCGGTGAAAACAAAAGGAACATGGCGATAACGAGAACGAAGCTGGTGGAATTTTTGTTTGACGTATTTTGGACAAAGCTGTGATTTTGGAGTGGTGGTGAAATCAAAGATATGTCGTTCGGTTATCTACCACGGTGGTGTAGTTGGTGGAGGAAGAGCAGTAATATGTGGAATATTGTATTGGAGTTGTACAGAAAATGTTTTGATGCGTGAAACTATGGTAAGGCCGGTTCGCTTTTCGGCGGGACCTGAATATTCGTGGTGTAAATTTGGGAGAATTTGTAAAGATGTGTGTATGGGGTGGTGTTGTCTAAATTGAATTTTTGCGGCATACCTAAGTGTTTGTTCCATTCTTCGGAGAGCTAATGTTGGAATTCCTGATTCGGTTTGTAAAGAAGTGATGGGAGACGTCGTCATTGCAACGAGTGCTATGCGGATAAATTTATTTTGTAAGGTGTCCAGAATTTTCAAAGCGGAGGTACAACCACCTGCATAAACTACCGAATCATATTCTATAATGGAAAGAACCAAGGATTTGTATAGTTGTAAAAGCGTGTGACGATCGGATCCGAATGAAGAAGACGTAATGCAGCGAAATAAATTGAGTCGGTGAAAGCATTTGATCTGGATGTGTTTGATGTGTTGATGCATGGAAAGCTTGCGATCGAAAATAATACCAAGAAATTTAAATGAATTTACAAAAAGTATGCCAGTGCTTCCGAGGTGAAGTGGTGTTCCTGGATTTGGGCACGGGGTGATTTGCTGAATGCCATTGTGGCAGATTTTGGAGCCGAAAACGTGAAGCCGTATTTGGTGGACCATTGGTGTATCCGGTCAGATGCGTTTTGAAGTCCAAATAAGCAATGTTTTTCTCTTATTTTTTTCATTGTTTAGCTGTGCACCAAATTGCGCTGTCATCTGCAAAAAGGGAGTATGATATCTGAGGTGGCATGTCGGTGAAAATATCGTTAATGATGATGTTAAATAAAACTGGTGATGAACAGCTTCCCTATAGTAATCCGTTTTTCATGAAATGTAACTCGGAAATCGCTGCCCGGCACCTGAAATGGAAATGACGGGGACCAGACAAAAATCCTATCAAATAATGAGCTAAATTCCCTTTGACGCCGATGTAAAGAAGTTTGAAAATTAATGAGGGTTTTATGCCATATCATATGCCTTGGTAATGTCTAAAAATACTGCGATGGTGTGTTCATGTTTTTTGTATAACCAAGGCGGATGTCGGTTTGTAATCGAATGAAATGATCTATTGTGCTATGTCCATGACGAAAGAATTGGAGCATTGAATTGAAGATTAAAGATAATTTGTTTCTAGGTACTGTAAGACGGCTTACATTTTCAATGCGGCGTTTCATGCAGTCGCCATGCGGCCCGACCCGCTAGACATCCAGCCGCCGCGACCGGAAACGCGCCCACCCTATTGTCAACAGCAGGCTACTTGGTGCCGCCGCCGCCAAAACAAGCAATAGCTTCCGCCTAGCCACAGGGTATCAGCCTGACCCAGTAGCCTAGAAGCAGCCACTGCTCTGAACAGCCGGAACCGCCAACCGCCAATCGGCGGCCAACAGTCACCAATCAGCAGTCACCAGTCACCAGCGTCACCAGGCGGCACCATCAGCCACCAGCCAGGCCACGGTACACAAAGAGATGGCGTGCGTTGCCTGACGCCTGAGGCCGGCCGCTCCCAGGGGCGGCGCCATTTATAAGCGCCACCCCGGGGAAAGTCGGGACACACCACCCAAGGCAGTCGTCGGAGGCACACCACCCAAGAGAGTCGTCGGGGGCAGACCACCCAAGATGGTCGGAAGCACACTGCCCTAGACAGCAGTTGAGACGTTTGTGAAGTGCAGTGAATGTGAACAATGATGAGTTAAACTGTGAATTTAGCTCGCGTGCGGGTCGACTGGGCCACCCTTGCCAGACAGCGAAATCGAAGCTGACAGCGCGAAATGTGAGTGAACCAGACCATGGAGTGGCAAAGTATCCTTCACTCATGATGCCCAAAATGTGACCAGTCTGCCACCGGTCGTTTTGTGTATGTGATGGCCCCAGCCAGCGGTGGTATTGGTAGCCCCGGGAAGGGTAAAGGGGAGGAGCGAAGTGTGTGACGATCAAGGGTATTATGGAGCATGGCTTCAAGGTTGCTGTGCATGATACATGAATGTTTATAGTTTAGAAATTAGTGCTAGAAATGAATACATAACCACGCACGCACATTACTAATGCGAGTTTAGACGACGGGAGAACCATCTGGTTCCTGAAAGACGTTAATGCAGAGGGCAGGTCTTCTGGCTCACTACAGTCAAATACCCCTCCCCCCTTTCCGTGGGGGGAATGAAAGTAACGTAGATCGGCTGGGACCCCACGTCACTCAGTGGATAAGATGTGCAAACTGACAAGGTGGGAATACCCCCCGATCTCTCCCCCCCCCCCTGTCGCTCTGTCCGTCGGTTTCTCCGTATCTCTCTCTCCCTCTATCTCTCTCTCTCTCTCTCTCTCTCTCTCTCTCTCTCTCTCTCTCTCTCTCTCTCTCTCTCTCTCTCTCTCTCTCTCTCTCTCTCTCTCTCTCTCTATCTCTCTCTCTCTCTCGCTCCCTCGCTCTCCAATCAAACACCAAACACCTGTTCCGAAATCAAACATGTCACCCGGTCGAAGGCGCCGAGCCGAGGGTCCTTGACCTTGGGAAGTGACCGCTAACTTGGGTAAACTCGTGAATTCTCCCCGGGCACTGGGTCACTAAACCATAGCACCACGCGTCTACGAGACTTCCTCCTGCTTTAAATGGTACGGGGTAATAGCGCAACTGAACCCAGGAAGCTGATTTATATATGGAACCGGGGATAACATTCCACCTAGAAAGGAATGCACTTGAGACTCAAGTTAATTTTAGAGGACCCTGCGGTCCGTTGTGTGCGTTTTATGTCACGCCGAGATATGCCGGAGACTTTTAAGCGAGCAAGCAGCAAACTATGCCTAAAAACAAACCCGTGACCCGACACGATGTCGCCCCCGCTCCTTTGTATCGCCCTTTGTCAATTGCATTGCGTCACGGTGATACAGAGCCCCTCAGCACGTTACCGGTTGCTAAAGGAACACAAAGTTGAAAGTTGACCTTGTAGTGTTGCTGACCCAGGTCGACCTAGCTTGGTCCGAGACGCGGCACCTCCCTTTAAGTGCTGCTACCAGATGAATAAGTTGTACATTCGCGGCATACATTTTGCACTATATGTATGGTTATGTGAACTCCTCACCACGGCAAATGTTCATGAGATATCGCAAAGCAGTCACGATGGGGAAACAATGTTTACCGGGAAATCGCTGGTAACTCGCCCTCAGGCTTTGTACCTGTCGGTGCATTTATTACCTGTTGCCGACAGACACTGTATGTCGCGCTGTGGTCTGCCGTTCGCGGGCAGCCGCGACATCGGGCTGGACACGGCATGTCCAGCGACGACGTGTTTGCTCGACCTGTGGGGGCATCCCCGTCGAGCGCTCGTATTTGTTCTGCGTATTTGCTGAACGCCGTCCGCGGCGCAGGTGCAGGGTGTTTATGCGACCCGTTGACCCCTTTACACTACATGTCGTGCTGTGGCCTGCTGTTCGCGGGCAGCCGCAACATCGGGCTGGACACCGCATGTCCAGCGACGACGTGTTTGCTCGACCTGTGGGGCGTCCGCGTCGCGTCGCCCGTATTTGTTCTGACTATTTGTTGAACGCCGGCCGCGGCGCAGGTGTGGGGAGTCCATGCGACCCGTAACCCCTTTCTCTCCTTGTCTCAGCTGGCCTTTACCTTCATATATAAGTGGCGCGTCTACACCCTCTCGCTCTCTTCTTCTGTCGCCTTCGTCAGGTGCACTGCACCTCTGCCGTCTCGCCGTCGCCAATATATAAATGAGTACTTTGAGCGAGTGTTGAAGTGATAAGTGGAACAGTGAGTGATCAGTGGAAGTGAGTCGAGGAACCACGCGCAGCACTGCTCGTCACGGCTGGGTCATCGTGCCTGACTGTTTTTCCTGCTTTCTTTCCACGTTTTTCGTACTCCTTAATTTCCTAATGCCACTGCTCTCTTGAATTGGAGGGTTCCTTCATTCTTGAATTGGAGTGCTCTTATCTAGGTCCTTGCCCTCTTGAATTGGAGGGTTCCTTCACACTTGAATTGGAGTGCTCTTATCTAGGTCCTTGCTCTCTTGAATTGGAGGGTTCCTTCACTCTTGAATTGGAGTGCTCTTATCTAGGTCCTTGCCCTCTTGAATTGGAGGGTTCCTTCACTCTTGAATTGGAGTGTTCTTGACTAGGCCACTGCTCTCTTGAATTGGAGTGTTCCTTTGTCTCCCTTGAATTGGGGAGCTTTAACCTACAACCTCTATTATTACGTCCACCTCTATGTAGGTTACTTCGATTATTTCTTTACATTCTCCCATCACACATTTTTCCGACCTCTCACATTGCAATTATTTGTTCCCTTTCCTATTGTTATTCAAATAATTTCCTTTCACATATTATTCCCGCTTACTTCTCCCTCGGTCTCTCTTCTATACCATTCTCTTTAGGCCTCTTGGCCATTCTACCCAATGCTACAGGGCGCCACCCACATATATACAGTCCACTACTAGCGGTTGAACACGGCGTCCGCAACATTACCCTTGAATGCTGCGGGCCGGGTAAACATTCGGATGTCCAAAAGCCTTAAGTTGGTGCAGTTGAGGAACGAACAGTGCACTGACCATTAAGTGGCCAAACGTACTAGGTGCGAATGAGGGATTTGACAGGGGATTAATTCCGGGTTCGTCCGTTACTTAATGTAAAAGCTAGCCGGCAAGACAGGACAGGACGAACCCGACTACCGTCTGTGACGGAAAACGTGAGACGACTTACGCATTTTAGCGAGGAGACGGTTTGCAAGCCGCTCTTCCACGAGCGATAAATTTCATGGGCCCAAACGTGAGCTACGAATAGCCACCTCCCTCTTCTCTTCGGAGGAGACGGAGGATGGTTGATAGAAGACGGGAAATGACGAAACACTGTTGGTTGAACCCCTGGGAAAGCGTGCCGGAAAGACTGGACATTTCACAGGGCAGCTGGATAACTTGAGTAATTCTAGGCCGCAAATCCCTCCGGCTTGGTGATCACATAGCGCGGAAGTGCATCCCGAGGGTGGTAAGACCCGACGGGGTCGATGGGTAAGCTCGCAGGCAGCGGCACCCAATTTTGGTTCGGGATGAATCTGTGCGCACAGTTTAGGTAACAGCCAAAAACGGTCAGGTTGGTATTCCTTCCCCGTCTCAGCTACTCCAAGTAGGCTTGGGCCTCTCGATTATGGCACAGGCAAGGAAGATGAAGTTTGACGTTCCGTAAGCCCCCCAAGGATAGGACAGGCAGGGGATTTGTGGGTCTCCCTATATGACCCAGGGCAGGATAGGTTAGAAAGACGATAGGGGGCCATCCCGACCGATTTGTGGCCCAGGACCACCTGTGAGGGTGCCCGCCGATCGCAAGTTCGAGCATGCAAGTCCTGGCAAGGCGTTGACTCATTTAAAGTGTAGGTATGTCGGCCATTATTACCAAGCCCAGACATAAGACCATCAGAAACTAACGGAATGTCGCAGCCCAGTGTCATCGAGCCTTGAAGGCAGTAACGGGAATAGTATATCATACCCAACCAACAGTGTGACGTCAGCCGGTCACAGTTGTGGACCAAAGCACGGGTAATTAACATTTAACTTTGGGCCAGTAAGCTCTAAGCAGGATCAGAGAAAGTAAGACTTGCTGAATGCGCACATACCACTGGAAGGGAAAATCGCGGGCCAAACATTTACATTTGTAATTTATGGAGCGAACGTTCGGAATGAAAGGGAATGAGTGTGAGTGTGCATGACCTAGCTAAGGGTACTTAAGGACCAGTGGGGGGCGGTTTGGGACCCGATGTGTGCATGCAGCTGTCAGAAACCCATCGTTGTCAAAAATTTGACCCAGGTTAATTACCTAGGCCCTCAATTTGCCAGTTCGGTGACCCGTGGGAGCATTGCTGGTGGAGGACATGGAGGGAAACAAGGGGGACTTTGACACTAAAGAGGGCCCCGAAGATGGACGAGGGCCGGTGACGGACGCATTTCCAATTCCAATGTCCGCCCATTACTCTTAAGACCCCCCTCTCTCCAATCACGGGGTTCCTTTATCCTTCCCTGGCGCCACGACCAAGCTAGGTTCGCTCACGAATGGAAGTGGTGCATTGAGAAACTTGACCTCGCTATATAGATTTGTGTTAGGATAACGAGTTACGGGGCGCCGACAAGATGACTATACGAAGACATGATGATATGACACTTGATGACAGCACATACTACAGCGTGGACTCACGGGTCACCGCTCGCTGTGGGCCGCACCGGCTGGAAGCCGGCGGGACACCGGAAACGAGATCGGCACGTGCCGGGAGAACCCGCCCAGCGCCCGTGAGCGTAGCAAACATGGCCGCCGGCCGGCGGCCGTGCGGAAACAACTGGCCCGAGGACGCGCCGTAGCACGCTTCAACGTCACCACCACCGCAATGGAGCAAGACGATACAAACATAAACCCCAATAACACAAACGCCTCCGACAGCGACAAAACCAACTACTCCAAACTCAGGCGACTGCTACTTAGACCAACCACTCAAGACCGAACCAACACCCCTACCGGCTCCTATTACCCCTCCCCCCCTTTCCCCTACCAAGAAATGACCAGACCACCCCTCCCCTCCCTTTCGAACACACCCCTACCAACCCCTCCCCCCATCCATCCCCCTCTCCACCCACACCGACCCCGCCGCCGACCTCGCCGCCCTACAGTACCAGGTCAGTATTTTTATAATCATGCGTTTCAAAAGTTTTCCTAGACAACTGGTGAGATCGATGGGTCGAAAATTGTTGGGGTCGCTGTGATTTTGCCAGGTTTTGGTATCTGAATAATGAGGCCTTATTTCCAAGATTCGGGAAAAACATGACCAGACCATAATGAATTAAATGGTCGTAAGATGCAATGCTTCATATGGTCGGGTGAATGTCTGAAAAGGAATAATGTAAATTGTCGGGCCCTACAGAAGTGTTATCGACGGAGGAAATTGCAGTCTATAGTTCTGAAATTTGAAAAGGAGCATTGTATGTTTCAGTGTTGTCAGAATCGAATTGTGTTAAATCGGTGTGAAAAGCGTGTTGTGCATTTTGTAAAAATTCCGGTCTGTAATTGTTATCAGGGCTATGTGTGCCATGGTGTCCGCTATTGTATTTACTATTGCTTGTGGGTTTGTAGTGGTGATATTTTGGATTTTGAGAACCGGGAGTGATTTAATGGGATGCGTCCAGACAACCGGCGGATTAACTGCCAGATTTGGCTTAAAGGAGGTTGACAAGTGAGTTGTTGTAAATATGATGAACATGAACGCCGCCTAGCATAGCGAATGATGCGGCGGCTTCGGGCTCGTTCACGGTTTCGGTGAAGTGAATTGTGTGAATCGGGATGTCTGAAATATTTTCGAAATGCTCTTTTTCTAACAGCGATGGCCTGTGCTACTTCCGGACATCACCATGGAACTGGAATTCTTTTTGTAAAAGGTGTTGTGAGTAGAACTGTAGTAGATGCTGCTTCGAAAAGTGTATTTGTAATTAAGTTGATGTTTTCGACGGGAGAAATGTTGGGGTTGTATTGAATATGTGAAAGTTCCTCAAATGTTGTCCAATCATCTTTCGAAATTTTCCAGCGGAGGATAAAACTGTGTAACAAAGTTGGTTTTTGAGGCTTCTTAATCCCAGACATTCAGCCCCTATCCCCACAGTTCATGTCGCGACAGTTCCGACGGATACCTGGCGCCAGCTTGTCGGCTGACAAGGCAAGTCACCGCCTGATCGAGGTCGATCAGTGGGCCCTGTACCTACCCCTCCCTCACCGGCAGACTTCCCGCCGCTGCGATGTAACCTCGATATCCGGCCGGCGCGCCCCGCCGCTGCCGCTGTGAAATATCTGGGGTGATGTGAGTGTGGATGCCAATGAGGTGATGTGACCGTCAGTTGGGCTGCAGCGCCGCGAACCGTCGGCTGTCTGTGAACAGCACGACTCACCGAGCCGATTGTTGTGGATCACCAGTGTCCAGTGAAATGCTGAGACAGCTCGGTTGTTCGATGCCAGGCCGACGCGAGGCTGCCACGGTGCTGAGACAGCACTGGGCCAACGCGAGGTTACCGAGATGCTGAGATCAGAGTCTGTCTCTGATGTCTGAGATAGACAGCGCGCCCGCCTGCAGTCCGGTGCACGGGGTTCAAAGCGAGCCATTGTGCTCTCTAGACGCCAGTGCATGGCCGGCCGGGGATGAGCAAACCCCTGCGCGCGCAGGCAGTCCCGTGACGTGTTAAGGGCTATCACGTGATAGTGACGTACTCTGAGTTACCTCGCGACGGGCGAGCAGAGAGCCTCTGGTCACCGAGCGGTCGAGGCGAGCAGTCGCCACTGGGGGCGGCCGGCAGCCGCCGCCCCATACTGAGGTACGTCGGACGACTCTGCCTGAGAGTCGCTGTGTCTCTTGAGATGTAGTTCTTTGATAGGAGTATATCGTGATTGAAGACCGGTCTGTCTGAGAGTCGGAGATCGTATGTGAAGTAGTTGCACCTGTCTGTCAAAATGAAGCTACATTAATAACTTGTATATCACGCTGCGCCATTAACGTCTGAAGCATTGTGGCCATTGACTGTTGACTAATAGCACAATACATAAGTGCTGGATTATGAGGTGTCTGTCAAGATGTGAAGATCAGAGCTCGGAGATGAAGGCTTAGAGCTGTTGAATTTATACCCGGGGTTTTAAATATCGCCAACGACGAGGTCCATAGTCTATTCACGTAGCCAGAAGAAGTTTTTCCCCAGTGCAGGGGAGCGGGAAAGACCTTCGTTACAACTGGGTGTGGTATCGGTCGCAGTTGAAAAAGTCAAAAAATAAATTTGATGGGGTAGTGATCACTGTCATGAATGTCTGTGTCTATGGTCCAATCAAAATCGTTGGCCAGAACCGGCGAGCAAATTGTTAAATATATTGCAGTTTCTGTGTTGTGTCCGATGTGAAATTGTTTTGGTCTCTCCAGTGTTACGTAATACTAAATTGTGTCGGTCTAAAATGTGCTGAATAATGCGTCCGCGAGTGTCTGGTTGTGTACGTTTTTTTTTATCCCAGGCTGGGCTATATCCATTAAAATCGCCAAGTAAAATAAAAGGGTTTTTGAATTGTGCTATGAGGTTGTCTAATTGTGTCAAAATGTTTGTGTTGTATGTAGATGGTGGAATGTATGGTGAGAATACATCTATATTTCGACCATGAAAAAGAAAGTACAAGCTACGGCTATTAACGGTGAATTAGGTGTAATTTGTGTATGTGTGTAATCATTGTTTACGTAAAGTGCTGCACCGCCACTGCGATTTAGTCCTCGTACCTCGTCGTAGCGGTACAGCGAGTAATTAAATATATTGAAATGATATGGATCGGTGGGCAAAACCATGTTTCTTAAAGTGCGATGAGAATCGGAGTTAAGATGTTAAAAATGCTTTAATTTCTGCCAATTTGGAGACCAAACTACGGCAGTTCCATTGAAGGAAGATAGACATTTGTGTAAAAATAAGGGTTTCGGCACCTTTCGGTGCATGGCGCAGCCAAGATTGCAGCTCAGACGGGTATGTGTATTGGGTGCGGACGGCCAAGGTGGATCCGCCCGATCCGTCCGACCGACCAGTGACTTTGGAAAGGTCACGGCTGCCGGCCACTGCCGCGGGGGATGTCCGCCCGCTGGAATGTGTCGGTCGGGTCACGTGGCCGCCGGCCGGCACTGGACGCGCCGGGCTTGGTCGGCGGCCCACCGAAGTGGCATGCATTTCTCCTGCAGCCGAATGGCTGCGGGGCTGGCATTCCTTACGGAATTTGCCTGAGTGCGAGCCGTAGTGGTCTTTGTGTTTGGAGCCAGGGTGGTTTGTGTTTGTGTGGTCAGTGGTGTGAGTTTTTTTTAGTGGAGCTAAGCCGGTAATCATGTCAGTTTAAATCGAGGTAGAAGTGGTGTTGATGCGACGGGTGGGGGAGCAACAGTGGCCGCCTGGGCGTAAGCCTTATTTGACGGGGAGGTGGCCTCGACGGTCCGCCGGGCCTGGGGGTATGAAACTCCGGTCGTGGCCTTTACGGCGCAGACCTCCCTTTCCTTGTGCCAAACTGGGCAGAGGGGTGATGTGGTCAGGTGTTCGGAGGTGTGACAGTTCAGACAATGGGCTGGTTTGGAGCAGGTGGATTCGGAATGAGGTGTCTCGCCGCACTTGGGTCATCGGGTTGGTTGGCGGCATGTTTTGCTGCCATGGCCGAAGCGCTGACAATTAAAACAGCGGAGAGGATTGGGAATAAAGATGTAACTGCCCACTGTTTTCCGTGGACAGCCCCGCGTCTGCTCGTCTTGTCGGCAACGTGCTACCTGTGAACTTAGGTGCGGTGCTGTCCTGTGAACTTAGGTGCGGTGCGGTGCGGTGCTGTGAACTTCGGTACGGTGCTGTCTAGAGTCCAATCGTCTTCGATGTTTCTCACCGACGACGTGCCGGAGGCCAAGTCGATTATACGCCTCCACTCAATAGACGGGCCAGATGGTACAATGTGTTTATAGTCCATTCAAGAGGAGTCCAACAAACAATAAACCTTGCGCCGTGCCGATCGTCTAGATCCAACAATCCAGATCCAACTCGGAGGTCTTACGGTGGTTTCGCTATACTCGATGGCGTGTCAGCCGACGCAGAGGAACGCGGTATGAACTCACAGCAACACAGCACAACACTCACAACAACACTGTCCAGAATCTATCGTCACGCTGTCACGAGAGCAAGTGCAAGACGGCTCGCCCCCGGAGGTGTTCTCAGCTTGCCTTCCTAAGCTTACCTAACCTCTCGTCGTCGGGGGCCTTCTATATATACCGCTCATATCCTGTGTGCGCATTGGTTGCAGGAACGCTGCGTAGCGGGGAACAGAGCCTTGGATTGATCGTTTAGATAATTGAAGTCGGCTGACGGTGGAGGCTCGGATAATGGCCAATTGATGTCATACATAAATTCAGGCGATGCGTACGAAAGGTTTGGAGCGCGCGCGGGATGAAGCAATACATCTCATTGCCTAAGATCCTGCTGGCAATAAAGGCAATAAAGGCAATAAGCCGAGGCGGCAAAACATAACGAATGGTTTGGAGACAAAGGCAGAGCGCGCGCGAGACGAAGCAATACAGCACATTGCCTAAGGTCCCGCTGGCAACAAAGGCAATAAAGGCAATAAGCCGAGGCGGCAAAACAGAATCGTTGGGTTGGGGAGCGCGCGAGATTAAGCAATACATCACTGGCAATAACAGGCAATAAAGGCAATAAGCCGAGGCGGCAAAACAAAATCGATACCTCACAGTCGGCAGCTTGCCGGGGTACAGAAGTGCACGGCGTGATGCGACATGGCATGGCTAACCGTTACAAAGACACGGACTTTGAAGCGTAGGTATCCGTCGAGGAGGGTTTTGGGAAGAGTGGTAGAGTTGAAGGTAAGGACAAGGAGGCTCGTATCACGCTTCTGGCCGTCTTTAAAGGATGTGATGCGGCGGACGTGGGTCACCCCTTCCGGCCTGAGCTCCGCCTGAATATCTACCTCGGACATGAAGCGGAGCTGCGGCGCGAAGATGGTGCCCTTGGTGGTGTTGCGGTTGGAATTGAGAGAAACTGTGATGGATTTACCACAAAATGCGGTGCCCTTGGTGGTGGTGATGCGGCGGACGTGGGTCACCCCCTCCGGCCTGAGCTCCGCCTGAATATCTGCCTCGGACATGAAGCGGAGCTCCGGCGCGAAGATGGTGCCCTTGGTGGTGTTGCGGTTGGAATTGAGAGACACTGTGACGGATTTACCACAAAATGTGGTGGTACGGAGGAGGGCTCGGGTTCGGATTTTTATGACGAGGGTTCTGTTTACAGGGGCTTCGATGGCAGGATTGGCTAAGGAGTAGATGGCAAGGAGTTGTTTCGTCGGCCAGAAAACGTTGATACGGCGGAAGGAAAAGGTTTCCTCGACAGGCTTGACTATCATGTAAGAGCCAGCACTGTCGAGGTAGGGTTCGACGGATTGAATTGGTTCAGGTTGGGAGGGCGTGGTCTGGTTCGAGCTTGGGTCAGCGGCGTGGAGAGTGATGATATGGTCCGGATTGCGAAGCGAGGTCGTGGTCTTGGACGAGCAGGGTCCGGTGAGGCACAAAGGGCTTCCATGGCGTCATCCAAAGGAATAGTCTGGCGCGGGTCACCAATGGTTGTATCAAGAGCTGGGGCATCAGGGGCCGGGTCCGGGGTCGCGCGATGGTCGTCTTGTGTGGTCAGTGACGGGAATTCCGAATCGGAGTCCGTTGGCGAGCAGGGGTCAGCGTACTTCTTCCTTTTTTCCCCATCGCGGGGAAAAAGCCGTACCTAATGTGATTTAAATAAAGATGAAGAACGCACAGAAACACAGGGAACGGAAATACGACGAAGATGAGAAACGCGTAGGGTGACGGGTGTCACCCTAGAAACAAAATACGAAAAGAGCGACGGGTGTCAGCCCACGAAAATTAAAAATAAGGAGCTGCAAAACCAGCAGCCAGTCAAACCAATTGGCAGGTCGGAGTGTACAGCGAGCTTTGGCACAGGTATCCCTGGCTCAAATAGTACTGACACTACATGTGCGAGAAGATGCATGGGAATTGCCAGTGATATAGATCGCATCAACAGCGAAATCTAGTGATGACGCATGCTGAGAACATCTTCCTTGGAAATAATTGTTTTTTCTTCGTTAGGCTTCCCGTAAGGGCAAGGATGCGAGGATTCCTTTTGAAGTGGGGCTTTTCCCTGCGCAGACTAAGTCACTGAGTGACAATTTCTACCGGTAAAATGAAGAATTAACTTCACTCCTTCAGAATTCATGTAGCTGTGCTGCAGTAAAGCGAAAACTACAAACAGACTTTCGGTACGTTTGGGTTGGAGCTGATTTTATCCCAGCAAACTCTGCGAGTGAGGACACAAGTACATATACGGACCTTCGTGTTTTATGCAACCAGGTTTTACACAAGTATAAAATAGATACCCTTAGTCGTGCAAGCTTCCATTAACGATGGTTAGAATGGGTTCTAGGGGTTTACCAGGGATCTACCAGGGAGCGGGATGCAACCTGTCAAATTGGTGACATCGCTACTGGCGGTTGCGAAGTGGAAGATTTATGTACCGATGTTGTGGAGAGTGCCCTATTTGTTGCGAGATTCAAAATTAATCAAGCCTGCCGATCACACGCGTGCTGTGCACATTTTCACATCTCATTGTACTTCACTACATCCAATATATTCGTCTATTATCTGAAAATCTTTCAACATGCTTCTATCTCCGAATTCATTTTCATCCCATTGACATGGCCCCAACAACAAAAAGCTGTTGCCATTGGAGCCGAGCAATAGCGCTATGATATTCGAATTCAATGGTATGCAACGCTACTGCGAGACATACGTTCCATCGCCCCTGAGGCCCGGCTACGGTAATCGACTGGACTTCGGTCCATGGGCGGCGCGAGGTATGCAAAAGCAGGTAACAGCATTGAATGTGTTTCCGCTTAAATATACGTCTTGAAGGGAAGATGTATATATTCATATATATATATATATATATATATATATATATATATATATATATATATATATATATATATATATATATATATATGTATGTATATATATCTATGTATTTGTGTGTGTGTGTGTGCCCTAGAAACGCCTTTCTGGACCATTGGGAACATTCCTTGCATCTCCACGCCTACCAGTTCGACACAACTTTCTGGGGACGCCCTTGAATCAGCACCTCTACTATCCTTAAAAACTGAACTGTGGCATCTTCGAATGAGCACCTCACCCTTCCAGGCACAAAATAACGGAAACAGCCGTGAATCGGCGCTTCCATTAGACTGTCGCGGCAGATCCCTGGCGACGCCGATATATTGGTCCTTAATTGGTAACTCCATCACGCCCCCCCGAAGATAATTTTCGGCAACGTCACTGAATCGGCACCACCACCCTCTGCTCCGGTGAACATGGCTGGTGCTGCTTGCAGTTGGCTGGCTGCATTGCTGACATCGGAGTCTGAATTGATTTTATAACGAAGGCATTAGTTCATATTACAATAGTTCATATATTCATATATTTATATATTAGCTCATATATTACATTAGTTCATAAACGCAATAATCCTGTTCATAATTCCATATATGAATGCGAAATATTACGACATCCACCCCAATGTAGCGTTGCGGCCCGAAATATGAGTCTAGAATGTTCAGATCATCCCTGACCATCCGGCATCCCCACTCACTGAACGAATGTTTCGTCAGTATTAGTTTCAGCAGTCGGGCAACGCAGCGAGAGCTACCAGGAACCTGACTTAGTGTAATTTTTGACGTGAAATCGATGTCATCCCTTTTCTCCCATGGGGCGGGTCCACGGATTATCATGGGGAACTTTGTCCATGGAGGGGCTCGGAAGGGTACCTCTGGCTGAAAAACTCGAGGGGTCAACTCGAGTACACTGAATGGGCGCTTTTTTCCAAGGGACACCTCTGGTTAAACAAAAATTACAGGGAGGAGATGCACTCGAGCACACTCAAGCACGCCTTGTCCTTCTCAGGTGTGCCTCTGGCTGAAACATTTGCGGGGGTGCACTAAAGCCTTCCCGGAGGGGCGCCTTTTCCCAAGCCGGAGGGGGCAAATTTCCATGCGAGCACATTCCCCCAGGGTCCCTCCCCTGCATCCGTCCCTACCTCTCTATACACACACAATCGTTTCCAAAGAACTCCTGTCGGCTGCATTGTGCTCCACCCACATATTCCAACTCTAGTTACCTGATTTTGTTTAGGGGCACTAAATCAGGTACACATTTTCGTTGGCTTGACTCCAAATCAGACAAATTTCCGCTGGGTTTAGTAGCATTATACTTGTTTCTTAAATACATTCTGGCTAAGAAAGTATTAGATCAAAGAAAGTATCAAAGTAACTTTGATATGCTTGGATGAATGTAGAAGCTAGTGCCTCGGTACCAACATTAGTGTAGGGTGGCCTGTAACTGTATTAGTTTTGAAAACTTAACCAAGATGCGAATATGATTACAATGTCCGACGTCTCGGTGTCATGCCTTCTTCAGGGGCAAAAAAGACGAACCTTTTCTGCTATTCGCTTTTCTTGCCCTTCAAGACGGTATGACAACGAAGCGTCGGCCATTGTAGTCATATTCTCATCTTTATGTTAACAACTAATACAGTTGTAAGCCATCGTATACTAATTTGAACTGTCTGCCATTCAACAATATACCTCGGTATATTTTGTACCATTGTCCATTTTACTGCATTCATTTGGGTTTTCTAGTATGCAACAAGTTTGATTCCAAACGCGTTACTTCTGTTGGCTCTGCGCATTAAATCTGGAAGAAGACCACTGGCAATCTAGTTTTTCAAGTCAGAGATGCAAGCTGCAGCAATATTTTTTTTTGTGTTGCATGCATTTTGAAGGGAAATGGTGGGTGAGGTTAAGAAGGGAAAATGTATTTCAAATATTGATATACGTGAGGCTATTTTATATATGTGGGATTATTCACCATGTGAATGTCTGTTCAACATTACGCTGCTTCCGAGCATGGGTACATGTGCAATGTTTACCTTGCCGATGCTTACAAACCGCCCATGCTTTGGTCATGCGAAAAAAAATTCACCAACAAAGCCGTGTCTACTCGTCAATTTATTTCCAATAAAGTGACTATTAGGATGCCAATTTCCACCGCTCCAGGCAGGTCAGTAGACCAACAATCTGCAGCTGAACCACAGCTGGGCGACGCGTCACCAGGTAGCGACAGCCCTGTTCAGCCGATAGCTCATCACGCCTGCTGCTGGAAGTGGCCGCGTGCGACGCGATGGGCACAGCAGACAATGACCAGTTGCAGGCCAAGGAGCAGTGCTGCGCAGAGCGTGACGCCGGCCAGCAGGGCGCGGTTCCGCTCCAGCTGCATCCACAGCTCGCGGTAACAGCCACGCCTGGTGGACGCACGGCCGACGGGTCATTCGGACGCAACAAAGGCATACTGTTGCCACTGTTACCACTGAATCGACATGCTGTTGCTACTGTTACCACTGAATCGACATGCTGTTTGCCACTGCTACCTCTGAATCAGCATACTGTTGTATCTGAAGCAGGCAACAAGGACATGGACGATGACATACTATGTGGTCAAGAAACAGGGGTTGGAGCGATATCCGCCATCTCAACTTTGAATGAGTGTTAATAATAAACTTACAGGCGTTGCATAGAAAGAAATGCCTAAGGTTGCCTTGCCCAAAAACCAGCACTGAAATGCTTCCCTCGACCCTGCATTGGAATGTACATTTATACTTCCATACGGGGTCTCATCCATTCATTTTGCTGGCTGCCAAAGCATGGAATTTTAAATTAGAACTATTTAGGATATCCGCAGCAGTGGTGGGTCCCAGATTTGGCCATGGCGAGCTATCCATAATTTTGTCGCCCTCTAGACTTTAGTGCATGATATTTTTGGTTTTGACTAGGGGAGGGGTGCGCTCAGAAATTGTCCAGGCTGTATTGCAAGTAGCATAGTATCATAGCTGGTGTTAGTCTTCGAGCGTTTCGAGGCATCGAAGCAGTTTGTAGCGCATATTTTTATAAATCCACTCTGATTGGCCTTGGGCTTGGGCTTCGGCTCCCCATCGACCTAGGCATAGGTGCAAGCAACGGGAAAAGGGGCACGTGCCTTATCATTGCATCGAAAAACACCCATTCGAAAGGAAAAAGGATATAAAAAGTCGCCCTTCAGGATATTTTTTCGATTCAAAGTCCATAAGGTGACCATCGCCCGATAGCCAATTTCTATTTTTGAACTCGAACATACATGGTTCAGAAGCTAAAGGGGGCCCGTGGGAACTTATGGGCTCCTTGAGACCTGATGGGACCCCTGCCCCACTTGAGAGCTCGTGGTCTTAGTGAGCTGCAAGGCTCCTGAGAGCTTAAGAGGCTTGATGGGGGCCAGAAGCCGGTGTGAAATTCCCCTGGACCGATGTGAAGGAACCTCCAGTAGGCCAATGCCAGGGGCCCCCGGACCGATAAAAAGGTCCTGAACTGATGTAGATGTTCCCGGGTCGATGAAGAGGGTCCTGGAGTCGATGGAGAGTGCCCACGGGCGGAGGCAACGGGCCTCGGGCCGGGCCAAAGTGAAGGGTCTCTGAATGGATGGAGGGGTCCTGGGTCGGCGGAAGGCCCCGGGCTGACAGAGGCACCAGCAGCAAAAAGTATCTGAGTCAACTGGGAGGGGCCCGGAGGCGACGCAAGGGCCTGAACCGAAGGAGAGGGCCCTAGTCACCGGAAAAATCCCGGGCCATCGGAGAGGGCCAGATCTGACATGAAAGACATCTAGGCCGACGGAGGGACCCAAGCCGATGTGAAAGGCCATGAACTGATGAAAGGGATCCGGGTCGTTAACAGGGCTCTCGGCCTGATGAAGAGGGACCTGCCAGAAAAGAGGGCCCCTGAGCCAACGGCAAGGGCTCCTGACTAGTCAAGGGACTCATATCACTTAAAGCGAGCCAGTCTACCAGGCGTTCTTTAAAATGTGCGCGCTCTCTCTCTCTCTCTCTTAGGAATATCCTGTATGCGCCCCTAAGGAACCCTTCATATCGGCTCGGGGCTCTCTCCGGCCGCTAGGAACCCTCTCCGTCGGCTCAATGACCATCTCCGTCGACTCAAGGGTTCCTGCCCTCTTCGTTACTGGTCGGGCCCTCGCCGCCAGCCCAGGGGCTCTTCCAACGACCCGGGACCCATCCGTCGGCCCAAAGGCCCTTCACGTTTCCCTCACCGGGGCCCCCGGAGTCTGACTGTGGGGACTACCTGTCGTTTCTAGGCCCACTTCATCGGCCCAGGACCATCTCCATTTGCCTGGGTGCACTTTCGTTGACCCAGGACACCTCACGTCGGCTCAAGGACCGTTCAATTGCTGGCACTGGGTCTCCAGTCACCCGAATGCCCCTGCAGCGTCACATTCGTTGTGTGCTTCGTCACCGCACATAAGCACATTAAAACACGTGCCTTGGGCAATTTCGAGCCCAAGGCAAGAGGCGCGATCATATGGCTTCCTGGATCCGCCATCGTAAACAAGTACCAACAGAGGCATTTTGTGACCGTGACAACATTTCAATACATAAATATATATATATATATATATATATATATATATATATATATATCTATATCTATACATATATATATATATATATATATATATTTAAAATATATAATAATAAATAAATATATAATATAAAATATATATATAAAAAAAAAATAATATATATATATATAATATATATAATATAAATATATATATATAATATTATATATATATACATATATATATATATATATATATATATATATATATATATATATATATATATATATATATATATATATATATATATATATATATATATATATATATATATATATATATATATATATATATATATATATATATATATATATATATAGGCTATTTCATGCCAACTGAACCAGTGTGGGTATAAAACACCCTACCCCTTACGATTATCCTTCTAATTCATCCATGTGGTTATCTTAGGCTCCGGACACGATTCTGAGACCTCTAGGCCTATCTGACCATCGGCTTATCCTGCATGGTGACGTAAAAATGTGACGTCACACAACGAACTGCTCTATTTATCTTCCGTGGAATATGGAAACATTTCTGAGATCCGAAAACGATTACGGAATGACAAAATACAATACTCGAAGACAAATATAATATTCAATAATATTCAATAATATAATATTCAACATTTTCTCCAACAATGTTTGACCAACATATTGTATATATTTTCGATATGTGAAGACACCTTCTCGATTGTCTTTCAACATTGATTTTCAAATTTTACTTTCCAATTCACTCTAGTGTCTTTGACAAATTGAGTAGGACCTCAACTCGAACAGTGTGCAAACAAATCCGTAAATATTGGTGCGTGCGGCACGGCGGCGGTTGGGATGCGGCGCTCGGGAGATTTAGCGACCCACGTCGGAGGAATGGCACGCCATCTTAAGTTTAGCTGCTTGCCATTCCGCAAATAATTTGAAGAGCTAGAGCGATCTGAATTCTGCTGTCTCGTACACTTTCTCTCTCACGTCTACTTTCCAAGTGAGAAAATGTGCACCATCTTGCGTGGCAAGTGGTAGTATTTTGTTTTTAGCATTCTAGCATAGCATCATATAGCATAGCATAGCTAACATTCCTGGAACATTTCATTGTTCTGGCAGCCGACCAGAAGCGCTTAGTGAGTGTGGCAGCTGTTTGGTCGATGTGTTTTTGCTTGATGTAAATTAACTCGATTTCTGGGGGAAGTCACACCAACTAATCTTACACCAGAACCACAACTATATTTTAGAAAAACAAACAGTAAATGACCCTAAAACCCTAAAAAAGAGTCATCCCAGAAATACTAATATCAGTAAATGACCTCAATTATGGTGATATATCAGAGATAAAACAATACTGCATTGAGACATAAAACATTTTTGTCTCATTTTTCGATTTCAATGGTAGAAAGATAATTACGTATTAAATGTGCATACAGTAATTACAACAGTCGATCCACCCTAGCCTGTGCGCTGGTGGTAAGGATGGAACTGTCCATACTTTGAAGGAGCTGTTGACAATACCCCCAATGCTGACTGAATTCAGTAAATTTACGGGAATAGTAAATTAAAATGTTGCTTAAAGTTAGTATGGAGTGATAGCGTTGGCTGGAAATATTGGGATGACGCTTAATTTTGACCCCCTCCTCCCCACACACTCATTTTGAGAAAGTTCCATCCCTGGCTGGTTATCACAGTAACATTATCCCGTTCGCTGATGACCGAAAACGCTTTTTTGGACTCTTGCAGCCATTCTCACCCCGTGGCTTTCTGGGTACCCACTCAAGCGTAGTTACTTCAGGGCAACGTTTTCGCTATATATCGGATGTCAACTTACGGACGATTTACACCGCTCCTGACAGGCAACAGTATAAAAATGGAATGCTCTGAGTTGAATTCCACTATTGCTTTTGTGCTCATACAGTTTGTTAACAAATGGTATGCTGCAAATTACAAACTATGTTAAGTGACAGTTCACGAAGGTCTTGGTTTGTGACCACAAATAATGTAATTCGGACACGATTTGGTGATTGTTTTACAAACGGTATAATTTTACAGTGCCTTTCGGCAATAAAACAACATACATATTGCAAAATAATATGATGTATTTCCAGTGATGATTAAGTGATAGCATAATGTCGAATGAATGTCATGATGAATAATTAAAATGCATGAGACCAAGCGATGTGACATGTGATATTTCATTTGAAACAATATTTCATTCAATTCCATAAACCCTTTATAACATCAGCTGAGATCCGAATGTAAATCAAACCCGCATTCCATCGTAGCCTTCCAAATATTGACATTGACGTTGACGGTACAAACATAAAGACCAACGTCGAGAACCGATTTCAACTGGTGGAATTCATAAAAAGCAACAAGCATGTAAGTACCCCGCACCCTAATTCATTGGCACATAAACAAAGTAAAAATTGTATGACATAAATCAAATAAAATTATGATGCGTAAATATTGGTTGGGCCAACACTAGTACCATGGGTATAATACAATTCCACGGCGTAGGTGTGGGGGACGGGATTTTCTCACACTGAGGGCATCATCTAGCATGCTAACCGTACCCTTCCCAGTCAAGTTGCATCCCCCATTGCTCGATGGATGGGGAACTCGGAAGGTTGGATTTTGCACCCTTTGATGTCAATGGCTGCTCCCTCCCAGTGATGGATCCAGGGAAAAGGTTTTTTTCCGGATAAAACGGGGGGAGGGGCGGTACGCCGCCTCCACCCCTCACCTCCTCCGTTCCGCCGTTTATGGCGGATACAAATGGAGTTGGCAATCTTCCTTGAGGGTCTCGAGACCCGGTAAATCCTCAGCTACTCCCCGCGGCTGAAATTCGTGGAAGAAAACAAATCAAATTCATCCATGTTTTCTTTACTAGCACTGCTCTCCAACAAAATGCACACGACCTAAATGTGTGTTATCACATGTGGTGTATTTACTACGATTGTTGACAATCAACAACCTTTGTGAAATACAAACGATGAAATAGCACACATTTTCCATAGTTAGCGATTAACAAACGATGTCGGTGCCTCGGTTTTTAAGTTCTGTCAGCTCGTGATGTTAGTTAAATGTCATCTTTAGCAAATAGCACATAAACGATGTATTCACACCGAATTCAGTGTGAACATACCACTTGTGATTTTAGTGACATTGGCATCTGCCTGCAGTCTGTAGATTAATGTACTTCTGTTGGCACCAATCCAGTTCAGCTGTTGATGTGTAATTGTTATGAGCGCTGTATGACAAAAACAGTCGATGCGCCCATAAACCGAAATAACCAACCAACAGTAACTTCGCGAACGGATATGCCAATTATCAAGGAACTCCTCTATTATTTATATCGGATATTATATCATGAAGTGCAGCAAATGCTCCAAATGGTGCAAAGATTTCAGGGGAGTATGTGACTGGAGCATCTCTCATGACTTACGAGCATATCAATGGAAACTTGTAATCATAAAATTATAATTATAAACAAAATTCAAATATTACACGGGTTCCATACTTACCTTCGCTGGTTGGCGTTCAGGTCGTAACAATAGCTATTACTACTGCCGGCTATTGCTATAGAGGGGGGGGGGGGTTAGGGCGCATCGACCATGGTAGATTATTTAGCCTATTGCTACAGAGGAAGCCTTTTATTCAGCAGCTGGCAACGTAAGCCACAGTGATCGTTCCAGCACTGGATGAGGATAAAAAATAATGTTCGTTGTTTGTAATATACAATGCTATGCAACAGCTGCACAACCCTTTCAAGGGTAGCACATATGCAAGGATAGGTCCGACAGACACGCGGGGCAACTCGTCGGACACCCTGCGAGCCATGGTGGCATTGCCCCCGATGGAGGCCTGCTCGGCAAGCCCGTGGCAGGTCAGTAAGGTGAATCCATCCGCCCCCGATTCAGATGTCACGTAATACAGAAGCTAGGAAGCTTCTGGAAGATGCCGTATTTTCCAGACGTTTGCCACATAACACATAACGCCCACCCTTGAGGCGCTGGGCTGGCCGAGGGTCGAGAGGATGGTCGAAGAGCGGGATATGGCCATGGTCGAGAGGCTCTTGTCTACATCCGTCCCTCCTAGCTTGGCAGAGTGTCTCACCCGTCGTGACGAAGTCTCCAGTAGGCGGACACAAGGTACAGACGCAGATATGCTCGAGCTACCTATGATTAGGACTGAATTCGCCAGACACAACTTCCCATACAGGGCAATCGCGGCTTGGAATGAGAAGTTGAGGAAGGATGCTGGCCACCCGTGATATAGTGCTGCATACGCTCATCTCAAATGTGCATTATTATTGTTAGATTTTAAATCAGGAGACGGTCAGTAGGCATTTTATCTTATATTTTCAACTGTGATTTGACGAGAGGGCTGAAAAGCCCTCTCGTCATGCCTTGTTTCTAAAAGTACATGCCTTGTTTCTACATTGCCTGGACTATGGAGACCTCAATATATGATTGATTGATTGCCAGTTTTCAATGTGGGGTCGGCCCCAGGGATCCCAGCGGTAGTGACGCACATGCATACATACATACATGCATATATGTATATGTATATATATATATATATATATATATATATATATATATATATATATATATATATATATATATATATATACATATATATATTTATATCCATGCAGCCAGTCGTCGGCCGGTGGCTAACTACACTACGAAACTCATGACAGGCTGCACCGGCACAGGTTGCCAATTCCTAAGAGTAGCTATCGTTGTGAAGGGTACAAAAAGAGCAGCGCTACTTCTGACTGAAGAAACCTGGACTTCATCGTGACGTTTGGGTCTGGCCAGGTCACTCAAACTTTTTTTAATCACACTAGAATAGACTCGGTAAGAAGACTTTGCCCTCCCTTGTAGGGAGCATTGTTCATCACCCGAAGGACGACAGAGTGCCTTTCTCAGTACATTGATTGTTGGGTGGTGGGTCTGGACAATGGACACGGGTTCCGATACTCACATTTTGACGTGGTGTACATCCCAGAGCTCGGGTCCGCCCGTCACATTCGTTATGTTGAACAGGCCCGGAGGAAGTGTAGTGGCATTTGCCGACAGATTCCCTGCTGGAGACGATTCTAACTCTGCCGTCAAATTCGCCGCTGGTATCGATTCCGGTTCTGACTCGATCAGTGGATCCGGAATTTTCGTCAACTTTGATTTTTTCTTTGATGTGATGTTCCGGTCAGGATCTTTGGCTTCTCTCTTGTAATACCCTGACTGTTCGACAGTGGGTATTGGCTGTAATGCTGGCGCCGGAGTGAAACCAGTGGGAGCTGCCTCGAACGTCGCGTTTCCAGTCGCGTTGGCCACCTCCGTTACGCCGGTGACATTTTCTGTGGCGGCGTTGAACGGTGCCTTACTGGTGATGACAACGCTGCCGGCCGTGCACTGGAAGGTGGCCGAGGTTCTGCAGCAGGTCAGGGGCACCTGGAGACCGACGCTGTGGTAGTCGAGAGGGCCGTCGACGCCGCAACACTCGTGCTTCGATTGTACGATGTTCAACAGGCTGGTCATTTCGCTTGGGTGGTGCCGCATCTTGTTGCTGAACATTGCGTGCAAGCGCTGACGAAAGTTGTATTGACCGAACAGAGACCAGAAGAAAACGATCATCTGCAGCATTAGTAAAAATGTCATGCACGTCACGTACAGCAGAAGCAGTTTGCTGGAGTTCAACGCAGCCCCAAACAAGCCGACGATAGAGATGAATGCCGTCAGTATGCCAACGATAAGAAGCGGACGGAGAACGGCGTAGCATAATTCGCACGATTCTGGCTTGGATCCAACCACGATGGACAAGATTATCATGGACAAACCGATGGCGAAGAAAAAAGCATTGACAATTATGATAAACATTCTGGCGCCCAAGTACTGCAGTTCGGTGCTTTCAGTTTCTGTCGGTGGTGTGGGATAAGATATGCGGTAGCTTTCTGAAAGTCTACTTCCTCGAAGGCCTTTCGTGACATTGAATGCCCACGATGGTTTTTCTGCCTTGCTGTCTTTCTCATAGGAAGTTGAAGGATACACCATGACTGGGGAATTGATCTGCAACTGGAAATTTACATTACAAAGGTTTCGTAAATGTGATATAAATGATGTCTAAAACCAGGAATTTTAATCACTCATAACCTTGCATCAGACAAAAATCATAACATGCCAAAAATAAAACAAAACATGAGGCTGCACAAAATCAACTAGACATTTAGATGCTTCAATGTTGAAAGGTCACAATATTTTGGAAATACCACGTGAAGTAAACTTATGCTTCACCTCGGAATAAAGAAACTAAAATAAAATACAAGTGTAAAGAGAAACATGACTTGAATGAGGACAAACTGCGGAGTGCGGGATCTTCGGGCTTCGGGTCTCAGGGTCTCCTACCAAGTGAGAACACAGATTTATGAACAATAACTGAATACGTGCAATACAAGGAATTTGCATGTAAAGGGAATCCATTTCTTCGTTGGACAACCCAGCTGGTAAACTAATATTCTCCCGAGATCATGACATAAAAATAATCGTAAAAAATAAAACTGCTCTACTTGCACAACACATGTCAGAATGTCTTTTACATGGTGACAAATTGCTTGGAGCATCGCTCTCCCCTGCCCAATTGGACATTGCAGAAGCTACAATCATGAATGACGTTCCATGCAAATATCATATCTCTCGCCACAGGTGTGTTCGTGATATCCGCGAATAAGGCATATGCAGCTAAGGTGCAGCAAGTAGTGGCAGATACAGGGGGCACGGTGTCAAGCCGGTCCCTGGGCCCCTTCGGGATCCAAGGGGGCTGTTTAATACGTTGTGTTTTAACATCGGCCGTGACTAAGCACACAATAAATGTGTAGCTCCAGGAGGCATTCGGGTGGCCGGAGAGGGCTCCAGTGCCGACAATTGAAGGGATCCTGAGCGAACATGAGGGACTTCAGGGCCGACATGAAGGGCCTCTGAGCGGACGAAATGTGTCCCGGGCTGGTGGAGATGTTCCTGGGCCGATGAAGAGGGCCCGGTCAGGGCCAACGCGAAGGATCTCTAGACCGACGAAGGGGGCCCAGGTCATTGAAATGGCCCCGGGCTGACAGCAAGAGCCCGACCAGTAAAAATAACCCATGAGCCAACGAAGAAGGTCCCTCATCCGACCGAGAGGTTCCGCAACGGTAGGAGAGGGTCCCGAGCTGATTTGAAGGGTCCCTGGGCTCAGGGAGGCACACAGGATTTTCCTAAGAGGGCGCACACCTTTTTAAAGGAACCCTGATAAACTGGGCCACCTTTGAGTGATATGGGCCCCTTGAATACTCAGGAGTCCTTACCATTGGCTCAGGGATCCTGCTTACTTGCCGAGCCCTCTCCGTCAGGCCAAGGGCCCTTCCAATGACCAAAAGGCCCCCTCCGTCAGTGTAGAGCCCTTTATATCTGTTTGGGCTCATCTGACAGCCCAACGGCCTTAAATAGAGGTATTTTTATAGCCTTTGAAGATCACGGCCCTCCGTGATTTACAAGAACTCCGGCACGACTTTTGGCCCCCAGCTTTATTTTCACGGGCCCAGGCGCGAAAGTTTGAGGCCCACAGCGTGATTTTCAGTAGGCCTGATTTGATTTTTTGGACCCCCAGGGCAATTTTCAGGGGCTCGGCCTGATCTTCTGGGGCCCAGCGTGATCTTCAGGGGCCCAGTAGGTCTTTTTGGGGCCCCTGTTGTGATGTTCAAGGACTACGGCACCACTTTTTTGGCCCCCCAGCTTGATTTCCAAAGGCCCCAGATCGACCTTTTGAGGCTCCAGCGTGATTTTCAGGGGCCCAACTACGACTTTCTGGGACCCCAGCGGTATTTTCATGGCCAAGTTGCCACTTTGTTGAGCCCACAGTATCATTCTTAGGGATCCGGAACGATTCTCTGAGGCCCCAATGCGTTTTTCTGGTGCATTGGTTCGAATTTGTGGGACCCAGCGTCATTTTCAGGTGCCACTGCGCGACCTTTTGGGGCCCACAACGTGATTTATAGGGGCCGGGGTGTGATTTTTTGGGGCTCCTGTGGGATTTTTTTTAAGGGGCCAAGCGCAGTTTTTTCCGAGCACCGGCGCCGTTATTGGCGGCCCCATAACCTATCAGGGGGAAAACTGCCACATTTGCCCCCACCCCTTCGGTACGCCACTGGTCCCAAGGTGAATTTTTCAGCCACAATGCCATTCTCTGGGGACCACATGTCAGGAGAGCGGGGTACTTTTCCATTGTATCCCCCTTCAGTACGACACTGCCTGTTCCAGTTCACTTCTGTTCAGTTAAGCGCCAATTGTCCTAAGGAACCATGGCTGGAGACCTCAGGTGTGTTGCTGGGTCCGGACCCCCTTGTTTGGTACCCTGCTAATGTTAAGTTGTCATTTTTTGTATTCAGGTTCAAAATGTCCTGAAAGTAAGGACCTGGACCTCCCGGGTTTGTTCAGAGATCTCCAGCCTTGTGTGGAACAGTTGGTTCTCTTTGTCTCTATCACAGTTACCCACACATAGAATATTGCATAAAAGGAAACTAACCACCTTGCCGAAATTCTGCAATCATACTAATTAAGGGTATTGGCACCTGAAAATGATGAATATGACATTGGTTTTGCGAAATATTATGCCCATACTTCAAAAAACGGGATTTTGGAAAGTTTATATATTTTTATCATAGGCCTATAAAGGTTCGCCAAGAGAGGAATATAACTCTATGGCAGCAATATAGACTCATATTGCAATATAGACTCACTCATATAGCTTGTAATTTCCATTGAAATGCTGTTTGCTTCCATATGCTTCCATATGAAGAAATTTCAGAACGCCAAAGGAATTTTCACAACGCCCACCGAGTCTGTCCATTTCCCAAAACCGATGACAAAAAGCCTTATAACTTCGGCTGGAAGATGTTTTGGACCGAACGGAGTATGAGGTAAGTGATTTCTCGACGTGGTCTTCAAAACTGCTATCTCAGTTAAAATCTCATTATAAAGGTGGTTAGTTTCCTTTAATGCCTTATATAAAACTTGCAGGAAAAAACAATTGCAAAAACAATTCAATTAATGGTCCTGGATGGCCTTGAAGTGAACATTCATATAAGTTATATGTTGCAATTATGGCTTCAACTTGTATGGTAACACAAGCTCGAGGCTCGGGGCCCTATCGAAGACCCCTGGATCATCTCTGGTGACCATGATCCCTCTCCGTCTACTCAAGGGCACCTCCGTCGGCTCAGGGGCCCTCTGCAAACTCTACCCTGCGAAACCGTCAAACGCGTACAGACAACCACCTGCACCTGCCAGCCATACACAGAGAGGCGGGCCGCAGGAGATTTCTCTACTCGTCTGTCTTCCACTATAACAAACTCCCTACTGAAACAAAAACATCGAGGCTGTCTAACTTCAAGAAGCATGTAATAGCTTATCTCCACGAGCAACACTAGTCACACAAAAAACAACTTACAAATTGAATTTGTGTACACTATGAACTCACATTTAGGCCATCGCTTTCCTATCACTTCTATAACTACTCGTTTATAGCTCGTGTTGCAAGTACGGTGTGTGTAGTGCAGATAGTGATATGGGTAATCTATTATGTTGGTGTATGAATGTTTGTTGCGCATCTGCTCCCACTATTGACCACACATCTATCCTTTCTTTGTAAATATCTGTGAGTTATACCCAGACTGTCCATACGTGGAGGGCATGTATCGTGAAATAAATAAAGTCAGCCAGAGGGCCCTTAAAACTCAGTATCCTCAGTCAGTCCAGAGCCCTTCATACCGGCTTGGGCCCTCCATGTCGGCTCTGGGATCTCTGATGGCCCAGGTCCTTCTCCGGTGACTAAGAGTCTTTTCTGCCAAATGAGGAACGGTTCAGGGGAATTCCCAGCTTATAAGGACCACCAACTTTCGTGGGGCGGTGCTCATTCAGATTTCAAGGGGTCATGCAGTTCCCACTGGCCCCTCCAGGTCCTGAACCATTTCTGTGTTAATGCAAAAATCGAAATCGGCCTCCGGCCGATTGTCGTATTAACTTTCGACTGCGGAAAAAGCTTACCGGACGATTTTTGTTCACTCTCTTGAATTGGCCACTTCCGATGCTAAATGTGAGGGGGACGTGCCCCTTGACCCAAAGTATGCCCATATATACATAGGCGTAGGAACAGGAGGGCAGGGGGCCATGGCCCACCCGCTTTTCAAAGTGTGGGGGGGCAGGCAGCAATGGTAGCTGGCCCACCCACTTTTGAGACTTCCTAAAAAGCAGCATGCGCACATTTGAATGTGAAAAATTCCCTGCAATATATAACTAAGTAAAAGCTGCACATATCACATCGTAGCACTTCATTTTTTAAGTCATGCACACTTGGACATTACCTTACAACAATACAACTAATTCAGGAGTTGATGTAATGCAACAGACGTATGGATATTCACACCTTATATTATGTTATGAAAACGCTTTAACGCAGGTAAGGTACCAGCCAGTACCAAAATACATTCATACTTGAGTTTCACTGTGGTTCTTTGACTGTTAGCATATTTAATATCGATTTAATTAATATTGCCATGTATTATATATGACCTTGGTCCCAGCTGCCATGCACCTCAACATTTACGTGTATTTTGATTATTGAAGTATACAATATACTGCAAGATACATCCATTACCGTGACGGTAGTGTAGGATAGAACGTACAATTTTCCACATTTCAATGGACTTTTACAGTTGGGCACAGCGCACAGATATCCAACCTTTTGAGTGAGATGTCCGGGTATTATCGGTGCTGGCATCCAACATGGCACAATACTTATTTACATTATGTATTATGGTAGCAAAGATACAATAATGAAGTGCACACCCTATTACATCAACTTCAAGTGCGAGGACGCCTCTCAGAACTGAAAAAAAAACTTTCGGTACTGAAAAAACTATCATCACAGCATAAGTACTTTCCAATTCACACTTCTCGCTTAACATGTAACTCTTCAAGACTGGTGAATTCAATAATATGTTCACCTTCCTGGTGCAAGAGAAACCATCAGTACCTATTACGGTTGAAATACAATTTCTTCAACTTCCGCTATGTGCGTGTGTGGGGAGTGCAGCTCATTACAGCCTCACTAATGGATATGTGGTGTGCCCTAGTTTCCATTAATTAGTACTTTAACGTCACTAAGATGTCTCCCTTGTAAATCTTCACTGATGTTGGTGAGGATAAAGAATAAGCAAAAACGTAGCTTACTTGCTGCCCCATGGCAAAAGAAGTCTCATAATTGATGCTGGAGAGGATGAGAAACGGGAAAGGCGGGCGATCGCTGGTTGAAAATTATTTGATCCGGTGTGCGACAGACCAAGATTGGCAGGCTAGCAGACTGGGGCAAATAAAAACGCCATAAATAAAAATACATGGTATGGTGTTCATCCTCAGGGCTTAACTCCAACACATAGGTGATCAGTCAACTCTATCATCCCTGCATCTTGGATGCACATCATGCATCTTGGAATATCCGACACTTGAAACGAAATGCTACGACATCATGGCACCCGGCTGAAACAGAATGTAACCGCTTATTTTGGGGACCAACAATTCAGTACAAAATAGCTCACAGGTGACAACACACGGCACCTCATAAAGTCATAACGTGTTCAGACTTAAGAGGCACAAGGCCCTATCCTGAATTCAATTCGGTGATTAGTTCTCTTCTCACGTTTTCCGGTCGCTAAGAAATCCGGATAACCGCTGAGCTTTGATTCACCTCATCCCTTTGGTTAAATACGCTCTCAAATCTGCAACCGAACTGAGGCTCTAGTTAGGTGTTCTGTTTTGGACATCTCCGTTTTTCTTTGTCTACGGATGTGTCTTAGGGCTCGAGCCAATTTTTGTACGAGGCCCAGCACATTTTTGCGACCCGGATATTTTTTTAAGAATTTTTTTTTGTGCATCGACGATATTGTTTATGCATCGACGCGTTTTCGCAGACCCCGAAGTGTTTATGTAATACCGGTCTTTGTGTTCCTTATCTTGGACCGTGTCTCCAGCAGCAGTCGTCAGCCTGTTTTTGAGGCCCCCATGTGGTCTCAAGGCCTCGGTGTGCTTTGAGGGCCCCGTTGTTTTGCTTTTTTTAACTCCCGGTGTGTTTATTTAGAGGTGCAACGCATGCTTTGAGGCCCTGCCGCACCTTGCCAGACTCGTTACACTTTGGAGGGCCCGGTACATTTTCGTTCTCCAGTTGTGCTCTTAGGGTTCCGCTGTGTTTATTTGGGGTTCCACGCTGACATTTGTGGGACCGCAGCACGATATTGGGAGCTCCGGTATAATTTCTCGAAGTCCCGTCGTGACTTTTCGGGCCCAGGCACGTGGTTCCGGGGGATCCGACGCAGTTTTCTGGGCTCGACGCAAGTTTTGGTGACTTCTTCTGAATTATGTAAAGTTCGAGCCACGCCTTGATTTTTCGGACCCCCGGGGACATTTTTTATTCTGTCCCGCCGCGATCTTGTTTTACTCTGGTACGTTTTTCGGTGCCGTATGCGATTTGGAAAGGCATCTGGTGGTATGTTTGGGCTAAGGAGCGATTTTTCTGGCTCACATTTATTTTTCGGAATCTCTATATTTTGGAAACCTCAGGCTTAATTCTTGTCGGGTCCCGATGCGATTTTGTGGCCACGCTGTGCTTATTTGGGGCCATCGACAATTTTTTGGAGCCCAGAGTGGATTTTGTATGACCCGACCACAATTTATGGTCCTACAGACAGGAATTTTTTATCCGAAGCGCGATATTTGGGGGGCTTGGCGCTAGTTCGCGGGGTGATTATTTGGGTTTTAGGGTGCGTCAACCCATGTGGGTTACATTGCAATAGTTCGCGGGGCGCGTTGTACTTACCTGGGTCCCAGCGCGATTTTGGCGTTCCCGGCGCAAATTTTCGAGCCCGGTGCAAGTTTTTTGGTGCCCACGGTATTTATTTACAACTGCTAATTCTGGGTGCCCAGACGCGAATTTATGGGGCCCCAGAACCATTTTTGGGGACCCCGGAACGATTCTTGGGTTTTTCGGAGGCCAACTCTTCAGGATGGAGTGTGGGGGGGGGGGGGCCCTCTTTAGTATGCCACTGCGGCTGCTCGACTCGATAAACCCCCCTTATGATTTCTTGGGGTCAGCTTCTATTTTTGTAAGCCTCATGCGCGATATTTGTGGGCCCAGGTACGATTCTTCGGGCTCCCGGTGCATTTTTCTTGGTGCTCCAACGCGCTTCTTTTTTTATTTTTAGGGCACCGGTGCGACCTGTCCAGCCCCGAGCGTGATCTTGAGGGGCCCGGGCGCAACTTTTTGGTATCTTCAGGCTCAGCGTGATTTTCAGGGCCCCACCTAATCTTTTGGGGTCCCCGTTGTGATTTTCAAGAACCCCGGCAGGACTTTTTTCGGCCCCCAGTGTGATTTTGGTGGCCCAGACGCGGACCTTTGAGGACCCCAACGTGATTTTCAGGGGCCCAGCCCGTCTTTTTGTGGCCTCATCGTGATTTTGAAAGACCACGGCACGACTTTTTTGTGCTCCCCATGTGATTTTGAGCGAACCCGGTCAGACTTTTTGGGAACCCAGCGCGATTATCAGGGTCCCGGGCCAAACATTTTGGGACCCAGCGTGATTTTGAGGGCCCGGGCAGTCTTTTTGGGGCTCAGCGTCATTTTCGGGGGCCCGGCGAGACTTCTTGGCTCACAGCGTAATTCCCAGGGGCCCGGCCCGACCTTTACGTAAATTTCTGGGGGCCCTGGTCCGACTTGTCGGGGTCCCGGGGCGACGTTTTGGGGCCCATCGGTATTTTCAGGGGCCCCGTCCCACATTTCGAAGCCCTCGGCGTCACTTTAGGGTTCCAGAAGGATTTTTGAAGCCCAATGTGATATTTGAAGCCCAATGATTCAATGCGATTTTCAGGGGCCCCTGAACCCCTGAGTTCAGCGGCCCCTGAACCTGGCGGGACTTTATGGGCGCTTAGCGCGATTTTCGGGGTCCCCTGCTGTTGGGGGGCTATTTGGGGCCCGATATGATTTATGAGCCCCAGAACGATTGTTGGGGATACCAGCAGGGTTTTTAGGGAGATTGACGCTATTTTTCCAAACCCCGGCGCGATTATTGGTGGCAGACGACCTCTCAGGGAGACTGCTTCAATGCCCCCCTTCGGTACGCCACTGTGCATGACCCAATTATTGTATTGCTTAAAATTGACGTTTAGTGAGTACATCGCACAAAATCGACTTTCCTATGCCCATTTAACTGCTTGTACCACATGTAGTGTTCAGAAATATACACCCTGCAATTGGCCTAAATTCATCCCATTATCTTCTGGGTTCTTAAATCTCAGCCTGGACGTACACATCACTGGACGATGAAAAGCCTCGATAGTAGTCTCCGTTGTAATTATGTGTTTTAGTAATTTGACTCCAAATGTCTTCATTGAATAGATTCTGCGATCAGGGTCTTTGCTAAGCAGAGATGGTTACATATACAACGAATCCACCATCTGACCGAACCATTTCTGTTGAACGACATAATTTGACTTCAATGTTTAACGTACTGTCAATGCCACTTTACCCAGCTGAAGATCCACTCGGGTCAGTTGCCATGCTCGTCATGTGCCTTCTCAGGTCACATGACAAATATCACTAGTCACATCACTCTTCATATCACTCATGTGACCTTGTCAGGTCGCATCACGTGCGCCTAATCCTCTCGGGGGATTCTGATATTCTGAAAGGCGTTCTCGCACTTGAAGTTGATAAAATTGGGTGTGGACTTCATTATTGTGTCTATGCCACCATAATAAATGATGGAAATAAGTATTTTGTTTTGTTGGATGCCAGCACCGATAATACCCAGACATCTCACTGAAACGGTTGGATATCTGTATGCTGTGCCCAACTGTGAAAATCAAATGAAATGTAGAAACTTTTACGTTCCATCCCATACTACAGTCACACAATGATGTATCTGGCGGTAATTTGTATGCCCCAATAATCAATAAATATAAATGTTGGAGTGTATGGCAGCTAGGACCAGGTCCATCTATAATACATCGCCATGTAATATCAAGGCAAGGGACTTGCACTTGCGAATTGTATATCTTACATTGATTGTGCTACGTTACTGCCTTCAGCCTTTATAATTTTATTCTGTAGGCAATATTAATGAAATCGATGTTAAGCAGTCAAAGAACCACAGTGAAACTCTAGTATGAATGCATCTTGGTACTGGCTGGCACATTATCTGCTTTATAGTATTTTCATAACATAATATAAGGTGTGAATATCTATACAACTGTTGCATTACATCAACTCCTGAATTAGTTGTATTGTTGTAAGGTCATGTCCAAGTGTGCATGACTTTGAAAAAATGAAGTGCTACGATGTGATATCTGCAGATTTTTACTTAGTTATAGATTGCAGGGAGTTGTTCACATATTCAAATGTGTGCATGCTGTTTTTAGGAAGTTTAAATGTCTGAAAAGCGGGTGGGCCAGCTACCATTGTTGCCCCCCCCCCCCACTTTGAAAAGTGGGTGGGCCATGCCCCCCCCCCGTTCCTACGCCTATGGTGACGAGTGATGCTTGTCATGTGACCTTAGATGGCACATGAGCATGGTAATTGACCCGAGTGGATATTCAGCTGGGTAACTGCGAAGTGGCAGTCACAGCACGTTAAACATTGAATTCGAATTTCGTCGTTCAACAGAAATGGTTCGGATGGTGGGATCATGGTATATGTAACAATCCCTGCTTAGCAAAGACTCTGATCCCAGAATCTATTCAATGTATTACAACGGAAATTACTATGGAGGCTTTTCATCGTCCAGTGATGTGTACATCCAGGCTGAGGTCTAAGAACCCCGAAAACAATGGGATGAATTTAGGCCAATTGCTGGGTGTATATTTCTGAACACAACTTGTGGTGCAAGCATATATATATATATTATATATATTAGATATATTATATATCGTTCTATAACATATATATAATATCGAATTTCAACTGAGACTACTACCAAGGCCATCGTCCATCGTCCAGTGATGTGTACGTCCAGGCTGAGATTTAAGAACCCTGAAGACAACGAGATGAATTTAGGCCAATTGCAGGATGTATATTTCGGAACACTACTTCTGGTGCAAGCAGTTAAATGGGCATAGGAAAGTCGATTTTGTGCGATGTACTCCATAGACGTCATTGTTAAGCTATAAAATCATTGGGGCATGCGCAGTGGCGTACCAAATGGGGAATTGGAGCAGCCCCCCTGAGAGGTTGTCGGCCCCCAATAATCGCGCCGGGGTTTGGAAAAATAGCGCCAGGCTCCTTAAAAATCCTGCTGGTGTCCCTAACAATCGTACCGGGGCCCCAAAAAGTCGCACAGGGACCCATAAAATGACGCGAGGGCCCCCAAAATCACACCAAAGCCCCTGAAAATCACATTGGAGGCCTCAAAAATCATTCCGGGAGCCTAAAGTGACACCGAGGGCTACAAAATGTGGGACGGGACCCCTGGAAATACCGCTGGGGTACCCAAGAAGTCGCACCGAAACCCCGATAAGTCACACCAGAGCGCCAGAAAATCACGCAAAGGCCTTAAGAGATCTGACCGGGGCCCGTGATAATCGCGCAGAGTCCTCAAAAAAGTCGGACAGGGCCCTCTGAAAATCACGATGGGAGAATAAAAAGTCGTGCCGTGGTCCTGGAAAATCATGGTGGGGACCACAAAAGACGGACTGGGCCCCTGCAAATCACGCTGGGGCCTGAAAGGTTCGCGCCTGGGCCCCGAAAATCACGCCGGGGGCGAAAAAATCGTGCCGGGGTTCTTGAAAATAACAATGGGGGACCCAAAAGGTTGGGCTGGGGCCCATGCAAATCACGCTGAACCCGAAGGTACCAAAACGTCGCGCCCGGGTCCCTCAAAATCACACTAGAGTCTCGACAGGTCGCACCAGTACCCCAAAAGTATCATCGGGAACACCCAACAAATGAAGCCGGGAAGCGAAAAAACCCGGACATGGACAATCATTCTGGGGTACCAGCAATCGCTCCAAAAGAAACCAAGACGTGTTGGGCCCCCAAAGACGTGTCGAAGCCACTAAAACTCGCGATAGGCATCCCAACAAATGACGACAGGCTTCAAAAATCGCACTTAGACCCAAAAACGTCGCGCCACTGTCCTTGGAAATCACATTAGGGTTCCCAAAAATCGCGTCGTAGCCTCACAGGTCGTAGCTGGCTTCCCACAAATCAATTCCTACCCGGAATGTTACTCTGCGGCCACACAAATTGCGTCAAAGACCCCAAAAAACGCGTCGAACCCGAAAAAGAACCGCGTTGGAACACAGAAAGTCGCACCAGGGCCCCAGAAAATCACGCAAAGGCCTGAAGAGATCGAGCCAGGGCCCTTGATAAAGGCGCTGGGTCCTCAAAAAAGTCGGACCGGGGCCCCTGAAAATCACGATGGGAGCACACAAAAGTCGTGCCGTGGTCCTGGAAAATCATGATGTGGGCCACAAAAGACGGGTTGGGCCTCTGAAAATCACGCTGGGGCCTCAAAGGTTCGCGCCTGGGCCCCGAAAATCACGCTGGGGGCCGAAAAGACTCGTGCCGGAGTTATTGAAAATCACAACGGTGATCACACCAGAAACTCGAAGCCTGCCACTGCTTCTCGAAGGCTACGGCAAGTTATACCGAACATGGTGTAACAAACAGTGCCGTCTTCATTGGTACTTGGTGGGTGTGTATTTCACAAACAGGTCATCTGTTTACCCATTGTTCCATTGCTTACCAAAACGAACGACAAGGGTTGCCTACGTCAGGCACGAAACCACCAATGCGTCATACAAATTGGATCAGAAAAACGAACCGAAAGGACAAATCCCGCTCCTCGGCACCTTGATACAACCTGACCTGGAGGCCTGACCTCAGTGCCGACCACGCTTGCCACCACGACCTCGACCTCGTCCACGCTGACTTCCCTTTCGCTTCAGCTGGATACGTCTGGTCTTCCGGGCCTCCTGCTGGTCGTCCAGATACTTGATCTCCTCCTCGCCCTCGAGCACGCGCGCCTCCACATCGACGCCATCGATCTCCATTTTGCCGGATTCCATCTTATCCAGCGCCTTCTGGGCTGAGCCAGTTTCCTTAAGGCGCGCAAATGCCTCAGCGTCGCCTTGTGCGAAATCGACGAAAACAACGTCAGCGCCCAGCTCCACCAGGCGGTCCTTGATAACCATCCACTTCGTGGTCTCCTTGAGGCCCTTAAGCACGAGAACGGCTCCCATAACGTGTTCCTCTTTGTGCTCTGCCTCTTTTTCTCCACCTTCCGTGGCACCCTCAGAGGTGCCGTTGCTATCTTCCACTTTTTCGTCTGAGGGTTTGTGGCCATCTGCTGCATCCTTTAGGTTCTGCTTTCGCTTGTCTTTGCCCCGCTTCCCCTCCTTGGCCTCAATCTTCTTTTCCTGTATATAATCCGCCTGCCACTTCCGTATCAGTTCCACGTCACCATGCTTAACAGAGTCCAGTTTCAAGAATTCCTCCGCCTCTTTCTTTGTAGGAAAGGTTACAAAGATCGACCCCTTGAACTTCCATTTGTCTTCCACCTTGTCGTGGTAGTTCCGCATCTGAATGTTATCTGTGGTGCCGAATGGCGTCAGGAATTCTAGCAGCATGTCAAGGTGAGTACCCTCGGTTGGAAATCCCTTCATGTATATGGACCGCCCAATAATCTCCTGCCTCCGGGCATCAGATAGTTCCGGTAGCGGCTTCTCCGGATTTCTTCTGATTTTCGTTCTGTCTTCGCTGACGTCCATGAGCTTCGCAGTGGACTTGAGTAGAGCATTGCAAATAACAGTCGTGTCAGCACTTATGCACTTCAGCCGCTGGAAGTTAAGCATGGTTTCCATCGGAACCCATCCGTCATCTTTCTTAATGTGTTCCTGGAGAAATTTGTCCTTCGGCAAGTTGTAGTCTCCAAAATAATATTCAACTTGACGAATAATCTTTTGTTCCAGTGGTGATATTTCGACCACTTTATCATTTGTATCAGAGTTATCTGTGGTGTCTACCTTCACTTCCGGTGTATCTGCCTTCACTTCCGGTGTATCTGCCTTCACTTCCGGTTTTTCTGTTTTCGCTTCCGGCGCTTTTACCTTCACATCCGGTGTATCTACTTTAACTTCCGTTTTTTTTGCCTTCACTTCAGGTGCATCTACCTTCACTTCCGGTACATCTACCTTCACTTCCGGTGCATCTATCTTCACTTCCGGTGTTGCTACCACTTCTGACTTTACACCAGATGCTTCTGTACTTTCTGCCTTCACTTCTGGGGTTTCTGCCATCTTACTTGTTGTACTCTGACGTTAAATCGAGTTGCCACTTGGGGATAAAGCTGAAAACACAAGATTCAGCTTTAGTGCATGTGATAAGGAACATGTGGATGGCACACCCAAGTCTGGAACGCCAGTGAGTGTATAACTGTTCGATAACATGAACACAAATTATATATTAATGATAGTTGTGCAGAAACAGCACTAACAATATCATACGTTACTTTGAAAATTTCGTTATGGGCCATTTCTGTGTGCTAAATCTACTAAGGTTTAGCAGGAGATGCTCCATACTTGGAATTCAGGTCAATGATTGGAAAAGTAAAGCATTGCATGAGCTATTCTAAATAATCAATTGTGCTAGGTACGTGACTCGTTCTAACCTTGATAATGACATATTTTTATATTGAATATATTGATGCACTCCGTGCACCTAGTGCTGGTCTGATTGTGTACATGTGATCTGAGTTGTGTTCATGTGTTCCAGTGAAGTTTATGAATATTCTGATGTAGTATGCCTTATAGCGATCCACCAGAATTTCGCATATGCATAGACGTTCAAATAGAGCTCGCATGGCACGCCAGTCGCGTTCTATTGCCTTTGGTGTTATCGTGACCTAGGGCCCACATGAATGATTTGTTGTTAATGCTAGGGGCAAGGGTGGAACTTGATATATATATATATATATATATATATATATATATATATATATATATAATATATATATATATATATATATATAAATATATATATATATATATATATATATATATATATATATATATATTTGGCGGTAGAGACCCACAGTGATTGGAGCGCGGGAGTACACTGGATCAAATCGTATTTGAAAGACCCTCATACCCTCTTGCTTGAGCATGGTTCTACCCATGGTTAGAAGTCACAGCTTGTTGAATGCAACCTTAAGATGATCAAGAACACCATGTTTCTGCTTCACGGATTGGTATGTTTGAAATTTCAACAGTTCTGTTTGCTATGTTAAGATGAAAGTAGTGTTTCTATATCTATCTGTATATTCAATCATGGGTTAGAGTAGTGTAGGCAGACCACCCCTCTTCTGACACCAGGTCACCACAAGTCAAATACAAACATAGTGCATTCCTAAATTCAATTGAAATGTTGTATGGGAAACGTGATAGATGTCCATGTTATTTCCTGTCATAAACTAGAAGATATGCTTGGGTTCCTTTACGACGCATTCAACCGCTAGGTCATATAGCGTCGCCAATCTCTCACGCCGGTTAGTCGCGTGTGGACTCGGTAATGCCGCCGGTTGCGAGATTCGAACCCACAATCTTGCGATCGGCCCCACTAGAAGATATGCAATCCCGACGTGATGAGAGGTGTAACTTTCTGGTTGATGCACCATACAACTTAGTAACCAACACACTAGTTGAAAGGTCAGCTATGGCAGCACATCACCTTGATAAGGGTCATCATGTGCCCAGGTGGTACTGATCGAAATCATTGTTAGTGATCTCAACTGTACCCATTATATGTTGCAAAAGGAAGTAGGATCACGACCATGTCACAAAAATGAAGTCAGGCAATCAGTCAAGGGAGCTTGACTGATCACTAGGTCATCATGGGGGAGATATTAGCTTTGCTGCTCATTATGAGGTCTAGTGCTGTCCAAGAGGCAATCTAATCCCTTTTTGTTGCAGAAAGAATATGATCTTTAATCTGGTTGGGACATAGGCTTTCTTCAGGGAACCGGGAAAAAAAAGTTATTAAAAAATTTAGTTTGAATATTCCAACAGGAACCAATAAGGTATCAAAACCAACCAGATGGATAAACATGTCTTATTACAATTTGATATACTCTGCATTGGCTATGAGTAGGACACTCTTTCATCCATTACTTTCTCTCCATTTGGCACGAACACTGCAGAAATAATACATACTTCAAATAACTAATGAAAACTACCTGTAATTGTTATATGTACTGCATTCGTGGTATCCTTGGCATGCATTTTGAAATGGCAGCAAAAGTAAATACTAGATAAATGAGGTGAATAAATATACCATACATATGGAGTTCCCACTGTAACATAAATTAGTATGGGCACAGGGCATAGGGTTTATGTATTTCCAATGTGATCATCAAACTTAACCCAATCGAGCATGGGACTGCATCAATGACTAATATACTTGTCTGCAAAGAATAACAATTGAAATGACTCACTTAATTGCCTTGCTAGTTCTAAAACTGATCAGTGGACAACTTGAATCTGGTGCATCTTAACCCGCGCACGTCCGGGGGGGAAAGATATCTGCCCCCCCCTGCGGTTATTCCTACTTTGCCGCCATACTAATCGGGTTAGCAAGGCCAAACCTCGCATGGCTGCTCATTGGTCTTTTCCGCATATCCTCAGAAATTTTTGACCCTGGGTCATCTCAAGTCAGGTCACCAGGTCATGTGAAGTGACCCAACATCCCTCGGAGTTCTAAGTGGCATCACTCCCACAATAATCGGGCGATTGATTTCAAACTTATATCACGTCATGATCTTATCAAGGACTATAATATGTATATCACGGTTTTTTTGTAGCATTGACCTGAGGTCAGGTCGCGGCCATGGCTTCCCCATTATAGGCCTATGGTAAAATATACAAATGTTTCCTGGTTACATATTTGCTCTCGGAATAACCTCCAACGGTTATGGCGTGTAGTTCAAAGCTATTCTCAATGTCACCGCTGACATTTTTGCTCAGTGACCTCACCAAGGTCAGCTGAGGTCACCTGGAATCACTAGCACATTTCTGCGCATTATATCGCACTGCATTGAGCTAGAAGGCTGAAATTACCATCATTGTGCTTGTATCGCCAAGACGTGTCGATTGATATATTACATGACCTCCCTAGTGTACCCCATGCCCTTGACCTGAGGTCATAGTTTCGGTTGACCTGACCTTAAATTACACAGCGTATGTTGATAGCACATTTCAAGGGCTGTCGAATAGCATTTGCAGTTTGTTTCTATCTGTTACAGGTCCTGAGATATGTGCCAATATATGAGGGTCCCACCCGATCTGGTCGAATTTGACATATGATGACCCAGTGACCTAAATATTGACCTGAGCGAGAAAATGACCGAAATACTTTCGATAGAGCTTGTCACCAGCTATCCAACACCGTTTTCCGTTTGTCGCCACCTAGCATAGTTCTGGAGATCTTAGGGGGGGGGGGCAGACATCTGCCCCCCCCCCCCCCGGACATGCGAAGTTGCGCGGACCGCCGGACGTGCGAGTGTTAAAACCTGCAGCTAGGCAAGGTTTATGTTAAGCAAAACGAATTGCATGGTTAGTCTTAACTGCCCTGGATAATTTCTTGTTCATGATAATTACCCATTTTATTTAAATGACCGAGGGGTATAACTTGTGATTCAAAAACTAAAACTGTGTAAGGAACAACTGGATTTTTGACCTTTTGAGGACTAAATTTGGCCAACTGGCCATTTTCAACAAGATTGTTATGTTATGGATTCAGGTTGCCTGGAGAACACCTTGTATGTCAGCTATGCTTTTTCAAAAAGAAAAGCCCTGCTAAATCCATCGCAACATGTTGCAATGCAACCTTTTATCTATGGTGTCAGTTGAAGGCAACATGGAAGATGGTTAGGCATATGACAATAAAAAGGATGTGAAAGACAATACATGGATGTAAAAAGATGAAGTACTGCAGGGAAATGTGTATTGCATTGCTTCATCATCTGACTACTCTATCTTGCATGAAATAGCCTCCGAGACAAAAGAAGATGAGGCTTAGAGATGAAGGCTTCAAAAGTCAGACAATTGTTACAGACACTAGGCACAGCAAGCATATAATTCAAAGCATACATTTATAATGAAGCTTTCTCTTTGACAACAGCATGTAGAAAATGACATCAAGAGAACCATGTCCCAAGATAAAAAAGAACAACAGTTCTTCAGTGTGCACAGGGCAGCCATGTGGGTTGGGGCACCATGCCGCGCACGAGCAGGGGCTTGTGCTGGCTACAGGGTACCCTGCCAAGCACAAGCAGGGGGTTGATATGCAGTCATGTGAGAACCTTATAGGTTTGGGTACTCTGCCGGACGAGAGCAGGGGATTGATGCGCTGGACGCATGGGGGGCCGGCCGCGCACGAGTGACAATTTAACCGTGGCAGCGTCCGGCGGCGGTAATGGCGCAAGCCCTTCAAGACGTGCTAGAACAGCTATACAGCACCTTGGTATATGCTCTTAAGCACACAGTGCACCCCTTGCCATCAGTATGTTTTGACAGGCCCTGCAAACGTAACTACGTGGGTCGATTTTTTAGAAACGAAGAAGGGTAATACATGACTGTGAACTTGTGTAGAAAAGCCTGGCATCAGTGGAACGCCACATGTTTCAACTCCTTGGCACCTTAAATAATAATTGGTAAAGCTACAGGGAAAAAAGCATGATCAAGAAAAGTTCAGTTAGCGCATATGGGTGTCCCCAGAAAACCAAGCCAACAAATGAACCTAGTACCCTCAAGCATCTCTGAGGGGTGCCCTTCAGCTGAAAAAAAACTTTAGAGAGGGAAAATTGAGGCTTCCTGAAGAGGTATCCCATGTCCATGGGGCCAGATCATAAAGAATGACAGACCGCTTAACGAGGAACTGTGGAACATTCACCTGTGGTGCGAAAAAAGCACACCGACCACTGGAGGAAAAGACACACTAAGGAAGAAAAAACCTTGGCTTAAAGCTGAAGGCACTGAAGACAAAGTCATAAAGCATTAAGGCTTAACAAGAGCCACAGGGGTCCATCTGGGTTAAGCCTATCTAGAAAAGGTACTAAAAATGTACATACTCTCACCCCAATCAATCCCTTATCCCAAGTTCCTAGGAAGCTATATATCCCAGCCTATCTAGCACCATTCACTTGCTATTGCATAACACCCTCAACAATTACAAGCTCCTCCCATCATACCCATTGTGCTACCATAGACAATCTCATCAGTATCACATCCAGAAGGAAGGAGACACAAAGACTTCATAAGCATGCATCAAGAAGCAGGATATCAGTACTTCATGGAAAAGGATGTCAAGTGAGTGTTCAGAAAGTTGTATATTCCACCCTATTTCACGAATAATTTATCACTGGTTTGACTAGCCAACATGTTTTTTTCATCTTATAATTTGGATATTTTTGTCTTAATAATTTTTCTTCTTAAAAAAGTTATGCTAGGTTGTTTTTGAATTTGCAAAAATTCTAAGAAAAGTTATGAAATTTTTGAAGTCTTCAAGAATGTTTTTTTCTGAGATGGTTAGTTATTTTGGCTTTAGGGCACTTCAACCAGAGTTGATCATTCACGCCCATTTTTTTCTGAGATGTATGATTAGACTAGGTTTGGTTAGGTTGTGTTGCATATCTTTCTTCTTTTTTACCATATGGCTTATGCTATATTACCTAACTCAAACCCCTCTTTTATGATATTTTGCCTGCTAACATAAAAAGTAAGCATTTGCAGAGAAAATGAGTGGCTACAATATCCTAACCACACTCGCAAACCTGGCATGGAAAAAATAAATTCCATGAATTAAAAAATTACTGTGAAGCAAAAAAATGCCATTGTTTGGTAGTGGGCAGAACACATTGTCAGACCAAGAGTTTTCTGGTAAAATTTTAATTAAACCATTTTATATTCCCAAATCCATACTTCAATGTGGCGATAAAAAAAATCATCCAGCATATGAATGTTCTATAAGTGAGTTGTGGAGCTAATATTTATCCTGTGCAGTGTGATCATGTTGGAAGCACCATGCACCAACAGATGTATGCACTTGGTTTGCATCTCTAAAGTTTACTTTTGTAGTAATCTCATTTACTGCTGATACATAAATATGTTAACCTTATTCTTTGCTAATTTAAGAATACAGCTAATGATTTAATCTTGCAGCCATACTTCAAACTTGTAGAAGTGAGTATTGCTTCCATGTAAATCAGGAAATGTATTGCTACTTGCTGATGTTCATAACTTTAATTCTTTGGTATTAATATAGAAGAAGCCCCAAAGCACAAATTGGGGATAAAATGCATCAACTGGACTTGATGGTTTACCAAGCAACTCCTTCCTTGATCGTTTCTTTGGGAAATCACATATAAAAGCAAGATATTCACTATTTAAAGCAACAGCACTTGTGGTGAAAAATGCAGAAAAGCTGACTTCTGGTGACATGATGTACTTATTTCGTTGATGTACGAAATTGCTTTGGAAAGATGTACGAAAAAGCCTATCAAAGCAAGATATGCTGTGGTCTTTAACAAAACATGCCAATGTGAAAATATACTGCCAAAATACTCCAATATATATACATTTTCATAAATTCATGACATTTTGCTCCACAAATAATATACCTAAAATATTAGTCAAGTCACAGTATTTCCATATGTTGAACACATCAAATATTCTTCTGTGCATTTTGCTGCACTACTGGGGTCATGCATTTCCATCTCACTCAGGAGGGCACCAATCACCAAGTGATGCAGTGTACAAGTTACCTTGGTTCTAAGATGCGTTTTTATTGCAGTGTTTTTACGAACTGCATTTCCGTCATCATCACTGTGTGGTACCACAAATTGTGAGTTGCAATAATTGTGTTCAGCAGAGCACTGCACACTACAGATATCTCGGATACGAAGGTTCAGTGCAGCCACCTCACATCAGTACATTTCATGATCTAGGATTTGTAGCTTTTAGATAATCAAACATCCATCAGATTTGGGCTATTCAACATTTGTAGGCATTAAGTGACCCAACTTATGTAGGTTTTAGGCAATCAAACATTTATAGGTTTTAGGTGAGTCAACATCAGTAGGTTTTAGGTGATCCAACACCAGTAGGCTTGAAGAAATTAATCATCAGGGTTTGGTGACTTTTTGTCAGCTTGAATTATTCTTCATTATATGGGTACCTAGGTAGTGCCTAGGTGTGTTAATAGGCATAGGATCCAGGAAGGCCACCAGAGAGCTGCATAGTGGTAGTGGTAGGATCCAGGCTGGCTGTTGTGCAGGGTCTAACCCCATTACCACATAAGTACGGCCAACCTCCGTAGGATAGAGAAAGAAAGAGGATTCTGTCACAGCAGTGACATGTGTCACTGCTGCTGTCTCAGTGTGCACAGCAAACCACTTGCCAGAGCTGAGATACCCAGTCAATTCAGTAAACTAGATGATTATTATAGCAGATTGGTATTGGACACAGAGCATAAGAGATAAGCATAGAAACAAGCAATTATTGACATGGTTAAGCACAAGAGTGACAATGCCATCTTGTGCCAAAGGGTGAACTTTCAGTACACCACATATGACTGTAGTTGCCTGCTAGTCAGTGCACAGCAATGGTCCACAGAGGTCTCAGTCGGCATGTGAGCACTCTGGTGTGCTCATGCTCTTCTACACCTATTATCCCACCGAACCCCCATTTTCTCTGCCTTTTCATATATTCTGTTGGGGAGAGGGAATAACATAAATCTGCATTGTCAAAAATGTGTTTTTTTCTGGTTTTTCCCAATGTTATTTCAATGAATTTGATGTTCTTTTCTTGATAAAATGACTACTTAATTGAGATATAAGGACTTGAGTTGCTTGCTTGAACTTGAATTGCTTAAATCTCAGTTTCATTTCCAAAAGAAATCAACATCAAATTCATTCAAATCACATCAGGAAGCACCAGAAAACATATTTTAACCCAGAACTTGGCCTTGGGTTTATTTATATGTTGGTTATTGGTTTTACGACACGTCGACCGTTGAGTCATGTAGCGACAGGTGAGACTCGAACCCACAACCTTTCGATTGTGAGACAAGCATCTTACCCCTAGACCACTCGTCCCCATTTATTTATATGTAGGTCCCTGCTTAACTACATAGGGGAGACTGGGTCAACAGCATACAACAGCATTTTCTCCAAAAGTATGAAGTTGGTTGTCATGGCTACCACACACGTTGCTACTGGCACCCTCTTCTTGCAGCAAGCACACATGCTTTCGACCAGTGGCTGCAGAATAGTGACACAGTGGCACATTTTTGGGGTGAAAGTAAAATTTAAATGTCTGCTTTGTCCATAATTTATAATGTCTCCCACTTGCTAGCTTTATACATGTTGGTTATAATTACCAAGTCCTCTTAGGTTTGCAACAGTGAAATGCTTTAATCATTTGCCTGTTCTTGCATTGTTGCATAACATGTTGCAGCCTACACCAGAAAACCTGTGGGGTCAATTGATACATCCTGCATCAATATTTTGTGAATTGGCAATGAAATATAATAAGCGATTGCCTACTTTTATCTGTAAATCTGTGCTTTAAGATGGTGAATTCTTGGAATTTGTTTCCATTATAATGTTTATGAATATGACTAAGATGATGGGACCACTCATTTTCTGTGCAAATGCTTACTTTTTGGGTTGTGAGCAAGATAACATAAAAAATGGACTCTGAGTTAGGTGACATAGCATAAAAGAAATGCTTAAAAGATACAATACAAATGCAACATAACCCAATCCAACCTAGCCTAGACCCTAATCTAACCTCCCTTTGGAGGAAAAAAATTCAACAAAGATAATACGAAAAATAGTCAACAATACCAAAGCAAGCCAAACAATACCAAAGTAAGCTACCCCTCCAAAGTGATTAGTTTTGGGAATAGGGGGTATCTGAACACATTCTGTTTCCTGAACACCTACTTTTGGACATCTCGCACATCACTTTCGGTGCATAAATAACAAGAAGATGGTGGCATTCATAAATGATGGACCTTCTCTACTTAAATACGAGGGTCCAATCACATAGTTCTAGATTATTTGTGTACTGAGCTAGCAAAGTCCACAGGTGCCATTTTTAGGCTTCTGAGAGCAGTCAGCTGAAGAAAACCATAAGGAAGTGACCTCTGATATTATTTTGTTACACCAGTAATTTTAGCAGCTACTAATAACTTAGTAAATTTGTCATGGTCTCAGGAACAAGATAGAGGGAGAAGACCCGGCATAGTGATCTGCATAAATTAAAAGCGACCACCAAATATAATTCTCGCATCAGTTTTAATAACAAAATATGTTTTACTATTGACGCTGCTGAAATAAGTAGAATTCAACTTATGAATATCAGCAAATTGCAATATGCTTTCTAATTTATGTTGAGACTGCACTCAGCTCTACAGTATCTGGCAGCCGACGGATGACTGCCAGATGACAAATTGACGATGTGGACAAATTAGCGAAGGATGCAGTTATAAGCCAATTTCCTGAGCAATGGTACAGAAAATGATAACAAAAGTACACTTAATCAATGTCAACCAAGTTATAAATCCATACCTGATACTGCCGACATGCCCACGCCGCACAACTAATAAATATTAACAACACACCCCACAAGTAGGAGGCTCGTGTACCGACTGATTTGTTGCCTGCTGCATACTGGGATATAGGTTTTGGAATATAAAATGGTTAAAGGAAAATGATACTAAAACAATCAGTCTAAAATCGTTTTATTCTCACCACCAAGAAACAAGTTTTGTCAATGAAAAAGCTGAGAAAATTGAGTGAAATAAATCCTTGTTAATAATAAATGTTCTTCGATGTACTTTTTTTAGTTCATGTCTGGAATGTTTAGGTGAAGCAAGAAATGACTTGGAAGGATGAAAAGCGACTAGACGGGAGAGCAAATTGCCGCTCTAAAACCGACTAGTGCTCATGCTTACTTTTCAAGTTGAACTATGTCATATGAGTCGTTATGATTGCACAAATCCATAAGCAGTTCATATACCTATTTTTGGCATACCACAGAAGTGGTAACTTTCTCAGACGTGATTAAGGGGAAATTCAACATTCCATGCATTTGATTAAACACTAACTAGACACAACACTAGACACTTCGTACCAGAAGGATGTGCTGCAGGCCTTGAGACTGCTGCCATTCTCTGCCATAATATATTACATTTACATGCAGGAGCCTATAATATTAATGGTATAATAATTAGATAGGAAAACCTAACCTAACCTAACATAATACAATCTACTTTAATCTAAACTAATATAAACTCATGTTATAATTTTAAAACACAAGCCAAATGTATATTGTGACATCATCTGTACTTCACTGCACCAAGCCATGTGGGCTGTCCAGTTTCTGTTGGTGTTCTTGTGGAATAATGGTGTGTCATTCATGTGGTAGAGGCAGACATTAGGCATTTTTGTTGTGAAGAAGTGTTGAATCAACTGTGTGGAGTATTGAATGTCTCTTTAATCACGTCTGAGAAGCGCAGGTGAGTGATGTATAAATTATTGCACAAAAACAGCAGTGTGGCATGGATGGCACATTATAGAAATTATTACTATGATCAACAGAGGTAAACATTTGCAGAGAAAATGAGTGTTTGCATCTTCTGAATCACATTCATAAATATGGCATTCTGAAAGAAAATTCCCAAAACAGCTTTTAAGATAAATTTACCATAAGCTTGTACCACAACAGCTACAATGAAGTAATCCTGCACAACCACATCTTCATGTTCATAATACAGCACACCACTACAAAATAATTGTTTCTCTTTGCAAGTGGTAGAGGATTTTCATTGAAAGAAACTGTTTGAACATGGATAGCTTGTTCATTTGTCTGCTCAGTAAACACAGTACAATTGCTGGTTCAACCCCACATCTAGCCCCCCCTCCCCCCTCATCCCACACATTTACAGAAGCAACAGTAGAGCATTATAAAATGGACCTTTTTTTTTTTTTTTTTTTTTTTTTTTTTTTTTTTTTTTTTTTTTTTTTTTTTTTTTTTTTTTTGGGTTTTTTTTGTTTTTTTTTTTTTATTTTTTTTTTTTTTTTTTTTTTTTTTTATAAAAATTTTTTTTTTTTTAATTTTTCCCAAGGTGGGGGGGTTTTTTTTAAAAAAAAATTTTTTTTTTTTTAAAATAAACCCCCCTCTAAAAAAAATTTTTTTTTTTAAAGTTGTTGCATGATGTAGAGGATTTTCATTGAAATGAACTGTTTGAATATTGATAGCTTGTTCATTTTTGTGTTCAATAAACACAGTACAATTACTAGTTCAGCCATACAGAGGCAGCAGTAGAGCTATTTGTTGCATAATGCCTTAAGTGTTCAGACCCCCCCCCCTCTCTTCCCCTTCCTTGGTCCGTATTGAATCGTATCAATATGCAGATCATGTCTATCATTCCCCCATACCCTGATGTTATATGTACCACCATGTGCTTCAAATAAAGCTGATACATAAATTATACGTACATGCAAACATAAAAAAAAACATTCACCACCCAAATGGCTAGAAATGCCCAACAACCTACCACAACCGCACCACGCAGCGCAACGGTAAAACGATGAAGAGAGCGGAACGCCGGTTGTGTCCAAGTTCAATCGTCCAGGCAAGTACGCGGAAGTGTGCATGAACGCCTTGATGACGTCATAAACTTGAAGAAGACGGCCACTAAATTGAAATTATAGTTTTAGTTTGGATAAATACTTCCCAGTGCTACCTTAATTACTGTCGATGCTGTACGAATAAAAAAGATACGGAAATGTTTTGTTCAAGCAAAAACTATTCCATTCATGAGTTGTCAATTTGCATTGCCCACCAAGATATCATAAAGGAACCACCAATGACGATGCATGTAAGAATCACTTATGTAGGGAACACCATTATACGACAAAGTTAGTATTAACAAATGGAATGCCTCAAGGGTGGATCCTGTTATGGGGAATTTGTGTGTAGAGACACCATTTTTTTCGTTGGGGCGCCACGGTGAAAGTACCCGGAGGGGCGTCTTCGGCTGAAGATACGCTGAACGGAGTGAGGGGGCGAACTCGAGAGTATTTGCGGCACCTTCTCCCTCCGATGGGGCGCCTATTCCTCTCCGAGAGGTGCCTCTGGCTAAAAATCCGAGAGGGGGTGCACTCGAATCTCATCGGAGGGGCGCCTTTTCCTGTCCTGATGGGCGCCATCCTCCAGGGGACTCATGCCCCCACCCCAGTGCTCCACTGTATCTGTCCCTGAATTGGCTCTGTTCGGTTCCACCCGACCCATTGGTATTGCTTGATTAAAATAATTTGGGGACAGGGCAAGGTCCTACCACACCAATGTAAAGGTCTAAGATGTGGCTGTTTAACCCATCCACCTCCTGTAAATTGTCCGACTCAATTGAAAAGGCGACAAGAGCACCGCAAACCTATTTTCGAGAGGTTTCGTTCTAACCGTGTGCAAGAATTCCCCAGCTACTTTTTTCATTTGATCAGATCTCAACAGACAAAGCCGTGTATCAACCCACGGGCCGACCCACAAACATGCGTGGAGAAAAAGTTATTACTACGAATATTTGTGGGTGAGAAGCATAAAAAAACATCCAGGTGAAGATATCCAGAGGCCTTCTTGGGTCGGCGGCTGTGGACGACCTTAATACACACCCAATTTACCATTTTAAAATATTGTATGTGCCTGCAATCTATGGCGATTTTGATTGCCATTTCAATTTCTAAAATCGGCCCAGCCGTTCTTGAGATAAATACCGTTGGAGAAATACTTCATCTGCTCCTCCTACCTCACCTCGCTCGTCAATTGTTTGCGTTGCCAGGAACATCGTCAATGCCGGGATAATATCCAGTGTTGGAATCAGAATGGAATATACTCTTGTGGGCTGGGGGATTACCCCCCGTATACGGTGTACCAAAGTCCGTGAGGGTAAAACCCAGACGGCCTAACAGTGCTGCATTGGTTCAGCTGATTTTATATATGTCAAGAGGAGATCTGAAAAATATGAAAATGCATGCCACCAGTGGTGTTGGTTTGCATACTTCTGAGGGGGCAAGTGCCCACTCAATGTTGGCTCCCCACCCCCCAATATTTTCAATATCTAACATGTAACCCTATGGAGTGTGCCCCTCAATCGATTTGTGCCTGCCCATTTCCTTCATGCATTATGCCCCAATAACTCTCATAAATCAACGTACTTGGATGTTGCTCATCCTATATAGGCATGTGTCGTGAATGTCGTATTGCGGATGTCCAGGAGCGGATCCAGGAATTTTGAGGGGTGGGAGCGCACTTGTTCTGGAGAGGTGTTATTTCGCCAGACGACGTACCTTTTCTACTCTGAGGGGCTCCACGGGCTAAAAAAAACTCCTGAGCAAGAGTTGGGGTGCACTCGAACTTCTTGGTAGGACATTTTTTTCAGGTGCAGGTGTGCCCCGTCTCTATCTGGCGGCCATGACCCCAGTTGTATCCTGCAGGTGCTGTAGATGCAACATCAACTTTGACTTGCACAGCACCAACTTTCTCCAGCTTTGCATTGTTTGGCTGAATATGTACCACCGACATAATAACTTGGAATATCAACTTTGACGGTGTTATTCAACCTAGAACATACTAATTTTAGGCTGGACGGTTTGCTTCATGGTCCAGCCTTCCGTTTCCACCCTCGTCAAACCAAATTTCGACGTAACTGACAACATGGATCACAACCGGCCATGCAAAACAACAATACTGGAGTTGATTTGCAAGAGGTCGTAAGTATGTCAGCAAATAGGTTCATGTTTCCATTGCAATAAGAACGTGTGCAATGCATCCTTAGTACACCCGAGGCGTTAGTTATATTTTTCTTCTTCACTTTGGCGCTAACTTTGCCATGATAAAGTTGGTAAAAATATATGTAAGATACATTTTTCCAATGGCTTGGTTGCTCCTTTATGCACCCATTTTCATAAGTGTAGCTTTCTGAAATGTAATGGAAGTGCACGATACATGAATGCAATGGGCTGACCCAACCGGGATGGCGGTCATACCACATAAGGTAAGGCAACATCCACATAAGGCAAAGCCAACATCGGTAGTCGAGCTGGTGTCCTTCCAAAGCATACAAAGCTATACTCCTCCTCATGTTGGTTAGAGCCGCCCCGGTAGCTCAGTTGGTTGGAGCGCTGGCCTGCTCTGGTCTCCCCTGTCCTGGCAACGCAGGGTTCGAGTCGCTTCACGCGCTCGCATTTAGCCCCCGGCTGGGAGGGTCAGTTGGCAGCTGGCCCGATAAGGCCGGGGACGAGCTACCGGGCGGGCATTGACGGCACGCTAAACTTTCGGTCAAAATTATGCCGTTGAACTGGAATTATGGATCGGGTGGTGAGGCCAGGGTTCACGCAACAAGCTCTGCTTAGCAATAGGACCCTGGTTCATAAAGCCACCCCAACAAGAACTCGGATTAAATTTATTTAATAAAAAAATGTTGAAGTTTGTTCGTGTTTCAATAACCACATTTTTTATTTCCTTCATGCATGTATTACAATATGTGCAAAAACGGTCCATGATAGGCAATTTTAGCCGGTGGGCAAGAATTCGTGACTGCGCGGGGTAAAAGCCGCTCGCTGGAGGGGTTGAGGAAATTTCCACCGCAGCAAGAAGGTTTAAATAGATCGTGTGATATTCCAAAAACAATGCAAACGCAACGATGCAATGTTATTCCTCAGAAACCTCCCCACAGCCAGCAATTTGACTGGGCTGTAACGCTGTAATGTTCTTGTTTCAAGACCTTCTCAACCAGCAATTTGACTGGGCTATAGCGCTGTAATGTTCTTGCTTCAGGACTTCCACACTCAGCAATTTGACTGAGCTGTAACGTTCTTGCTTCAGGACCTCCCCAACCAGCAACTTGACTGGGCTATAACGCTGTAATGTTCTTGCTTCAGAACCTTCCCAGCCAGCAATTTGACTGGGATGAACGTCTCTATTGTTTGGGCAGCTTGGGAAAACCGAGTTCAATTTGGGTTAGCCCAAGAGCACTCTCACAGATGCTTGGGGCTTCGTCGGGCAAACCAGAGTTTATCCCATACTCGGGCAACGTGTGGTTTTCCAACTTTGTGCCCAAGCGGCATAATTTGGGTTAAACTCTGGCACACCGAAGCACAGTCGAGGGCCTTATAAGTTGGGTTTGCTCGGTTTGTGCCAAGCATCTGTCACGTATTGTGTCTCTATTTAGGTCCTGGATGGTATATCTTTGAAGCGATATTATAAATGTTTAATGTGTTGCAATCTTAAAGAAAGCGTGCGTCTAGCTGGAATCTGAAGAATTGTTTATTAACTGTCGTTTCTTCTAAAAATGTAGAGGCACCTAATTTGAGGTGACGTCTTTTTGAGATTATCAATTTTCATTCGGGATAATTCTTGTTTTCTTCTCTCAACTATGGGGGGGGATGAAGGCTGATATTCACCCTCCCCCACCCCACTCCCCACACGGACGGTGTTTTGCAAGGTCATAGATTAAGGTATTCTTGCCTACTATTGTAAGCGATTCATTATTCCATCCTAATATGTTAAGTCATGGACGGTTTGGAGCCATACATCTGCACATGCATCGCGGCGTATCTATTCTTGGGCTGAAATCGGGCACGTGCGGGCAAATTGGGTATGCCCGAGCGCAGCCCAGTGGGGACCACCGTTCAGGCAATGTGATACAACGTATCTCTGCCAGGGTGCAACTACGGCAATCCCGCCCGATACTCGGGTATGCCAGAGTTAAGGTCAGGTTTGCCTGGTCCGGCTGAATTTGGACTTTAGTCTGAGTTCTGCTTGGATATGTGTTTCAAACTCTAAGTGGAAAGGTTGATTCAATTTATTCAAATGAATTTGTTGATTTGTTGTTTGTTGATTTCTTGATTGAATTTCAGTTGATTCAATTCAATTCAAATTGATTAAATTGTTAAACAATGATGCCATAGCCACCATTGCATTACATTGCGACAACGCTATGGCATTGCAGTTGTGCTAATTCATAGGCTGGAGGTAGGGGTCGATACAGCGGGGAACACGAGGGGCATGTTCCCCCTCCCATGGAAAGTGGCGCCAAGCCGGCCGGAAAAAGGGCGCCCCTCGGGGAAGGGTCGCGTGTATCCCCCTTATCATGAGGCTCTCTCGGACAGGAATAGGCGCTCCCTTGGAAGGAAAAGGCTTCCCTCTGACAGAAAATGGTGCACCTTCAGTGTGTTCGAGTGCACCCCTTCCCCCGATCCCGAGCTCAACGGACTTTAAGCCGAAGGCTCCAGGTACGTTCGCATTGACGCACCTCCGAAGACATGGTGCCCCTTCAGACAAGTGCCCCACCCCACCCCCCACACAATAATAAATCCTGGATCCGACACTGGGTGGATAATTACACCCGTCTCCGATAGACGGAAATACCGGCCCCATCTCCTCCAAATGCCCACTGGCGCTGGCCACCACTTCCATGGTGTGGGGAGGGCACTAATGCATTTTGTCACTCCGCCCTCCCTCTTCTGATCAACCAGAATCGCTGGCCATACGCACTTTACCTCCGCTAAGCAGTCTGCCATGGCCCGTTAGGTCCGTCGCTCTCCGCATTGGAAATACCGCTCTGAGCAGTTCACGCCCTTTACGTTTCTGCATAGAAAATCTACGGTCAAAAAGCGCGCTTGACGCTACCGCAAAATACAGTTATACAAGGCCCTTTACAAGGGGTTATACCCCTTCATCAACCATGAGCATGCTATAGGCATGCTATGGCTGCGAAGCTCAGTCCATATATCTGTTGTATTACATCAACTCCTTCAGGAGTTGATGTAATACAACAGATATATGGATATTCACATCTTATATTATGTTATGGACAGACTATAAAGCATATGATGTGCCAGCCAGTACCAAAATATATTCATACTAGAGTTTCACTGTGGTTCCTTAACTGTTAACATATTCAACATCGATTTACTTAATATTGCCTACGGTATACAATTAGAAAGGCTGAAGGCAGTAACGTAACACAATCAATGTAAGACATACAATTCGCAAGTGCAAGGTCCCTGCCTTTATATTACATAGCAATGTATTACTCATGGTCTTGGTTCTAGCTGCCATACACTTCAACATTGATATGCATTTTGATTATTGAAGCATACAAATTACTGCCAGATACACCCATTGTGTGACTGCAGTATGGGGTGGATCGTAAAATTTTTCACAGTTCAAGGGATTTTCACAGTCGGGCACAGCACACAGATATCCAACTGTTCCAGTGAGATGTCTGGGTATTCTCGGTGCTGGCATCCAACATAGCAAAATACTTATTTCCATCATTTATTATGGTAGCATAGATACAATAATGAAGTCCACACCCCATTATGTCAACTTCAAGTGCGAAAAGGCCTCTCAGAATTTCAGAATCCCTGAGAGGATTATGCGCTCGTGATGCGACCTGACAAGGTCACATGAGGAGTGATATGAAGAGTGATGTAACCAGTGACGAGTGATACTTGCCATGTGGCCTGAGAAGGCACATGACGAGCATGGCAACTGACCCGAGTGGATATTCAGCTGGGTAACTGCGTAGTGGCATTGGCAGCACGTTAAACATTGAATTCAAATTATGTCGTTCAACAGAAATTGTTCGGACAGAGGGTGGACTCATGATATAGGTATGTAACCATCTCTGCTTAGCAAAGACTCTGATCCCAGAATCTATTCAATGAAGACATTTAGATTAAAAGTACTAAAACATCGAATTACAACGGAGACTACTATCGAGGCTTTTCATCGTCCAGTGATGTGTACGTCCAGGCTGAGATTTAAGAACCTCGAAGATAATGGGATGAATTTAGGCCAATGGCAGGGTGTATATTTCGGAACACTGCTTGTGGTGCAAGCAGTTAAATGGGCATAGGAAAGTCGATTGTGTGCGATGTACTCCATAAACGTCATCGTTAAGCTATACAATCATTGGGACATGCGCAGTGGCGTACTGAAGTGGGCATTTGAGCAGTCCCCTCTGAGAGGTTGTCGGCCCCAAATAATCGCGCCGGGGTTCGGAAAAATAGCGCCAGGCCCCCTAAAAATCCTGCTGGTGTACCAAGAATCGTACCAGGGACGATAAAATCACATCGGGGCCCCAAAAAATCCCACCAATGCCCATGAAAATCACATTGGGGCCTCAAAAATTCTTCCGGGTCCATAAAATGACGCTGAAGGCCCCAAAAGGTGAGATGGGGCCCTTGAAAATACCGATGGGGTCCCAAAAGTCGTGCCGGGACAGCGATAAGTCGCACCAAGGCCCCAGAAAATCACGTTAAGGCCTTAAATGGTCGGGCCGGGCCCCTGAAAAGAAAACGCTGGGAGTCAAAAAGTATCGCCGAAGCCCCTGAAAATGACGCTGGGCCCCAAACGGGCTGGGTCCCTGAAAATCATGCTGTGGTCCTCAAAGGTTCGCGCCTGGGCCAGGTCCCGAAAGAAAGTTCTCCTGAGGGCCTTTCTACTCTGAGGGGTGACATTGGCTGAAAAAAATCTCGTTGAGCAGCCGCAGTGGCATGCTAAAGAGGTAAATCCCCCCTCCATCCTAAAGAGGTGCGCTCCGAAGAACCCAAGAATCGCGCCGGGGTCCCCAAAAATGGTTCTAAGGCAAGATAAATTCGCGACGGGGCCCCCAGAATTAGGGGTTATAAATAAATACAGCGGACACCAAAATACTTGCACCGGGCCCGAAAATTTGCGCCAAGGAACGCCAAAATCGCGCTGGGGCCCAGATAAGTCCCGTGAACTAGTGTCAAGCCCCCCAAATATCGCGTTTGGGACCCAAAATTCCTGTCGGTAGTCGCATACATTCTGGTCGAGGCGTCAATAATTCCCTTGGGTCTCCCTAAAATCGGCGTCGATGTCTCCAAATATGCAAAGCGTGACCCCAAAATCGCATCGGAACCCGACAAAAATCAAGCCGGAGCCCTACAAAATGAAGAGATTCCGAAAAAGAAATGTCCGAACCGGGAAAATCGCCCCTTAGCCTAAACATACCGCGTGCGGTATGTTTATGTTAACCGCGTTTATGTTTACCGCGTTATGTTTACCGGTAATGTTTACCGCGTGCGGTAAACATACCCCTTAGCCTAAACAACTTAAAAAATCGCGTGCGGCACCGAGAAACGTACCGGAGCTCGACAAATCGCGACGGGACACAAAAATGTCGCCGAAGGCCCGAAAAATCAGGTCGTGGCTCGGACTTTACATAATTCAGAATAAGTCACCAAAAATTGTGTCCAGCCAAGAAAACTGGCGTCGGATTCCCCCCGGAACCACGCGCCTAGGCCCGAAGAGTCGCGGCAGAACCACGAGAAATTATACCAGAGCCCCTAATATCGTGCTGGGTTCCCACAAATATGAGCGAGGAACCCCAAATACAAACAGCGAGATCCTGAGAGCACAACTGAAGGACAAAAATGCACCGGGCCTTCCAAAGCGTACCAAGTCTGGAAAAATAGCGGCAGGGCCTTAAAACATGCTTCGCAGCTCTAAATAAGCACACCGGGAGCACAAAAATCCAAACAGAACGGGACCGCCAAAGCACAACGGGATTTGAGGCCGTATGGGGGCCTTAAAAACAGGCTAGGGCCCTAAAATATCGACATAGTCCTAGAAAAGGAACAAAATGACCACGCACTAAATAAACACTTCGGTGTCTGCGAAAACGCGCCGATACCTAAAACATATCGTTGGTGCACACAAAATCGGGATCGGGGTCGCAAGATGTGCTGTCGCAATAAAGAGTCGGGGTCGCAAAACTGTGCCGAGCCCCTAACAAAGATTGGCTGGAGCCCTAAAACACATCTGAAGACAAAGAAAAACCGAACGGTCCGAAAAAGAACACCTAACTAGAGACTCAGTTCGGTAGCCGATCTGGGAGCGTATTTATTCAGAAATGAAGTGCATCAATGCTAAGCGGTTATCCGGATTTATTAGCCACCAGAAAACGTTGGAAGGAGAGAACTAGCGATTGAATTGAATTCAGGATGGGCCCTTGTAGCTCTTAAGTCTGAACACGTTATGACTTTATGAGGTGCCGTGTGCTGTCACCTGTCGGCTATTTCGCACTGGTCGCACTTTTGGTCCCCAAAATAAGCGCTTTCATTCCGTTCCAGCCGGGTGCCACGTGATGTAGTTGTAGCATTTCATTTCAAGTGGCGGATATTCTAAAGTGCACGATGTGTACTACAGAGATGTTTGAGGTGACTGATCATCTATGTGTTGGAGTTAGGCCCTGAGGACGAACACAATACCATGTATTTTTTGTATATATATATGACGTCTTTCTTTGCCCCAGTCTGTCAGCCTGCCAATCTTGGTCTATCACACACCGGATCAAATAATTTTCCACCAGCGATCACCCGTCTTTCCTTTCTCTCATTCTCCACCGTCAATCATGAAACTTCTTTTGCCATTGACCAGCAAGTAAGCTTCGGTCTTGCTTATTCTTTCTCCTCATCAACATCGGTGAACATTTACAACGGGTGACATTTTAATGACGTATAGTACTATATCATGGAAACTAGGGCACACCGCATAACCATTAGTGAGTCTGTAATAATGAGCTTACACCCCCCATACACAAACGCTCATAGCGGAAGTTGAAAACTTTTGTTTGAACAGTAATTGCTAATGGTTTCACTCGCACCAGGAAGATAAACATATTATTACAAAATAATCCATCAGTCGTGAAAAGAGTTCCAAGTCCAGCAAGAAGTGTGAATTTGAAAGTGCTTGTACTGTGATGATAGTTCTTTTTCAGTATCACATGTTGCTGTTAGCGATAGGTGCACCAAGGGGGCCTACTCCCATCCCCCTTAACGGTGAAAGCCGTGTGTTCACTATTTAAATTATCGGGTTATCTGTCTAAAAGTGTTCAACCGTGGTACTTTGCGAAATTCCTGGGTTCGCTCCTGCTGTTGACCCTGGTCGTCCCACTTTTTGAGACGTTCCTACGCCTATGCTCGAGTGCACCCCTTGTATTCTCAGTCTGGGACGTCCTTTGAGTGGAAGAGGCTCCTCTCCAGACTTGTCCCCACCCACACCCACACCCGACGAAAATTATTGGTTCCTCCACTGACTTGCGACATGTGATTTCATCAGCCTTTTGTATTATGGTAGCCACACGTCAGGATTGTGATCTTCGAACACCGATAGCTCGGCTAGTTGGCTTGGAGATCGGACAGGTAGTTCCAGAGACTGGAGATGGCTGCCATGCCTCTCCACACAGGGGTGCAACTTCGTATGCTTTTGGCAGAACACCTGCCACCATCACCCCCAAATGTTGGCTTTGCTTTTCCAAAAATGTCAACTTTTAATTCGGGGCCCCATGTGGCATGTCCCCCAGTCCATTTGGACCCCCATCACCCATCGCCTTCATGTAGTGTTACCTCCCAATAATTTTCAGAAACCTACACCTGTCTCCACATAGCTAACGGTATTCAAACGTGGTGCAGAAACCGGGGAGAGAGAGAGAGAGAGAGAGAGAGAGAGCATACCCCCAACTTTGACGAATTTAGCATTGATCCTATGAGAGTTGCATGGACAAATTGACCTAAAATGGCTCTTACCCTTTCCCCCTGAACTTTGAGTAAGTTCCAGTGCAACTTTCGGAATTTGTTCGTCAACTCTTGATGCTCACCTGGGGCAACTATGTCCACAACTGCAGATGAAATTGCATGCTGCGAGCAGATTGATGATTGTTTCGATGCATGGGGCGAGTTGCTCGGAATAATGGGGACGGCTGCAGAACCTGCAGTGTTTTAGTATTGTTCTAGAAAACCTGAACGCCTCAATGACGTAATAGCTAGGACATTTTTTACAAACACTTGCACAATTTCGCCTTGGGTGACGTTGCGCCACTCGCCGCATGCACGCCACATGGACTTCGACCTGACGGCGCCATTGGACGAAATCAATGGCGTTACAACGGTGGTCTCGAGCCGCCATATTTTCTAACGTCTGAGTCGTCGTATTTCTGCATTTCAATGCGGTCTTTGGGTTGTTATGTAATAAAACCTATTGAACGAATATGCTTTGTTATTTTTTTCACGATATTCTTGGTGTATTTATAACACACATCCTTGTATACATTAACGCCGCCATTGCACTTTAAAGAGAAGTAAATAGTACATATAGTAATTATCATATTGCCTTGGAACTTTAGAGGAATACAACGACAATGGTTAGACATAGCAATATTAAGAAAGGTAAAAAGTAATGATTTATATTTTACTTGTGTGCAGCTTTCATCATAAATGACTTCTACTACTACTTTTGGATAAATTCATGTTACGTGGGTGAAGAAATACTACAACGCATATCCGTTTCGCTCTATTTTCCAATGGCGTCGCTGGGATGTTGATTGGTGGTATGGGTTGAGTTGGTGTGAGTTTTAGGTGGCTTAGCTTTTATTAATGCAGACTAAGTCTACGTCATCATTGTATAGCTGAAGGTGAGTTCTTTCATCATTAAATTCGATTCATTTCGTTAAGTGTCGCTCACTGGCTAAGCTCGCTGTCGCTGATACCGTGGGATAGGTACGCCTTGGCTTCCTCGGTATTGTGACAATGCGGGACCACCTAGGACCTATATGTAGGTACCTATCTGCATGGGTTTGGAATGTCAATGGATGTGCCACTCTTCAAAGTCCCTATGTTCGTGCTAGCGAAACAAAAAAAAAAGTTGTACTGTGGAAAAACAATGCACGTTGAAATACACTGGCTGTAACGATCGCACGATGGGTCCGTACTACCGACAGTAACGACAGCACGAACGGTCTGTACCAGCGTACATAGAGCGTATGTATGAACTGTCTCCATCTACTGTTCGGCAGTGGAACATGCATACTTTCTCATTCTGTATGTACAGGCCGGTGCTGGCTGGGGTGGAGTGGAGGCCAATTGTGACCTCATTTGACCCTGAAGACATTGACCTGGGGTCATGAAATGTATACTGCAGAGTTCACTACAGTGTAATTCCTCCAAATTGTGTGCTTCTAGTTTCAGATCTTCGGTGGCCGAAACCCCCCACCCCCCAGTGAACGTTATGTGAAAGGCATGTTGACCGGGGATCTTCTGCACTTCCTATGGTAGCATTGCTTGCACTCAAAATGTAACAGAATGTGGTGCATACAGAACCGGGCTGTTGAAATAAACAACTTGAACTGGATATGGATGCAATGTTTCATGGGGTCACAAGCCATCGCTGTGAGGTAGGTGTATGACCACTTTGGTTAGAAGATACCAAAAGTTGAATGGCTGCAGAAAGTGAGAGGTGTTACTGCAGGGCAGCGTGAAGCTATCATGGAACCATCTCAGTGGCTCCAATTCATCAGACTCCCTTTCAATTGTTTCTGGGACAGGGGTGGATACAAGGGGTGCTGGGGGCATGTGTCCCCTCAGGTTTTCGGCCAGAGTTGCGCATTAAAATAAGTGATCAGTGTGTCAAACGCCCCTCAAATTTTAACAGCCAGAAGCACTTCCGGAGACAAAGTTCCACAATGACAATTCCAGATGGTCCAATTGGACATTCATTGCATGATAGTGTAAAGTAATCTAAAGTGCAACATTAGCCAACAGCCCTGACTGCTAACAACTGTGTGATCAGGTTAAAAGTGTGTCGGCACAGAGATTCAAACCCACCACCATCTGCATGGAAAGAGGACACCCTAACCAACTGCACCAAATCGTTGACATGGCGGGATGGAATATGCGATGTAGAGCATGCCGACTGAGGAGATATTATTTCCTCGACAATCTCTGATGAAGTTTCGCATGTTCTTTACACACCACTGTTGATGCTGGCCTTAACGATCTCACAATTGGTCTGTACTACTGATGGTAATGACAGCATGCACAGTCTGTACCAGTGTACATAGCAAGCATATGTATGAACTGCCTCCACCTACCATTCGGCAGTGGAACGTGCATACTTTTTGTATGTATGGGCAGTGCCAGCTGGGGTGGAGTGGAGGCTGATTGTGACCTCATTTGACCCTTAAGACATTGACCTGGTGTCATGATATGTATACTGCAGCAAGTTCACTACAGCCGTAATTCTTCCAAATCGTGTGCTTCTAGTTTCAGATCTTAGGTGTCCGGAACCTCCCCTTGGTGAACGTTATGTGAGAGGCATGTTGACCCGGGATCTTCTGCACTTCCTATGGTAGGATTGCTTGCACTCAAAATGTGACGGAATGTGGTGTGTACAGAACTGGTCTGTTGAAATAAAACTGTATGAACTGGATATGCCAGGTTGCTTATGCCATGAACCATTTTTATTGCCCTTTTTTGTACTCTCTCTAAAAGCCAACAATCTTTTTCATAACTAGGGGACCAAGCTTGGACACAGTATTCCAAATGTGGCTTGACATATGCACAGTGTAAAGCTTCCTGATGACTTCCTCACTTTTGTATGATATGTTCTATTTATTGCCCCAAGCATTCTTAGTGCCTTCTTCCTGGCTTCTTTGGTCTGTTCTGATGCCCCAAATTTTGTGATACCGTCACTGACCCATGCCTTAGTAATGCAAGCAAAACCGGGTTCCTCCTCAGCAACATACACTTGAACTCATCAAATTAAGCCATCTCAGTGGCTCCAGTTCATCAGAATCCCTTTCAATTGTTTCTGAGACAGGGGCGGATACAAGGGGCGCTGGGGGCATGTGTCCCCAGTGTCCCCTCAGGTTTTCATCCAGAGTTGCACATTGAAAGAAGTCTGACCTTCAGTGTGCCCGAATGCCCCCTCAGATTTTTGAGTAGGCTTTAATTGAGTATTTCCCCTCCTTACTTTCATGGACAAATATTATTACATGAAGCAACTCATAGTGTAAAGTAATCTAAAGTGCAACACTAACCAGTGGCCCTGACCACTAACAACTGTGTGATTGGGTTAAAAGTGTATCAGCGCCGAGATTCGAACCCACCACCATCCATACGAAAAGCAGATGCCCCAACCAACCATGCCAATCGTCGACACAGCGCCAGCCGAATACGCAACGTAGAGCATGTCGGCTGAGGAGATGCTTATTTCCCCATAAAGTGTTAAGGCTTAATAAGAGCCACAGGGGCCCATCTGGGTTAAGCCTATCTATAAAAGTCACTAGAAATGTACATATGCTCACCCCAATCAATCCTTTATCTCAAGTTCCTAGGGAGCTGTATATCCCAGCCTATCTAGTACCATTTACTTGCTATTGCATAACACACTCAAGAATTACAAACTCCTCCAATCATACCCATTGTGCTACCATAGCCAATCTCATCAGTATCGCATCCCGAAGGAAGGTGCTGAATCTACTGCTAGGTACACCCTATATAAAATTATAAAGCATTTAGACTTAATAAGAGACCCAAGGGCCCATCCAACAATAAGCTGCATTCAATAAAATCACAACTTGGGGACTGGTCATCATGCCATCTCAGATCCAGGAGTGACGAGGTGACTTTATGTAGACTACGAACCGGCCACACACACGCTACTCATGAGGTCAAGTCAGGTCAAGTTCACGACAGGTTAATGGAACCAAACTTGGTCCACTGGAATGTTGTCATAAATGCACTACTGTTTGTCATTTGTACTGTTTGTCATTGCGTTTCCATACTTTATTCATGTACTTCACTCCTTTCTTCGCGAAGCCGATTGCGCCGAGCTGCCCGACGGAGCAGTCTGGCGGGCGCCCGGTTCCGGTAACTGGAACAGGTAACTGACCTGATAAAGTGCTGCTATATAGGTGACCTGAGGTCATATGTCGGGTCTAGCATCTGTATTGCATCATTAGTAATGTCCAAAACATCATTGATGCCCATTTTGGAGCATTTAAACACAATCACAGCGATCCATGACAATGACAAGCCCAGCCACAGAAAACAATAAAATTTTGACAAATGTGACCTCATTTGACCTTGAATATATTGACCTAAGGTCATGAAATGTATACACTATAGAGTTCACTACCGTACCCATCCACCCTGCGAATTTCGTTCCAGCTTTAATAGGAGCTGAGATCTTAGGGGGGGGGGGGGATCCGCCCCCCTCCAGTCCGCGTAATTTTCAGAGGCCCTCCAGGGCGCGTGTTAAACTGCAATAATACCAAATATTCTTTCGGAGAGTGGGAGGGGCCGCATTTGAGCATACTAAATGGGTGCCTTTTCCTCTGAGAGGGGTGCCTTGTGCACCCACTTAGCTAGGGATACTTAAATAGTAGGCTTTATTCAATTGTGTGCTCAAGTCTACATGGAGGAGTGTCTTTTACCTATCAGAGCAGGGGAGTTTGTGACTTTGATGGGGCAAGTATTGGGTGCAATATGGCCATAGTTGTCGACGCTCCCTAAAGCCCAAATAACTAACTAAGAAGGGGGCAGGTACCCCCTCAATGTTGGCATTGCCCCCAATAATTTCAACTTTTGGCATGGGATGCTATAGAATGTGCCTCTCCAACCGATTTGACCCTGCCCATCATTTTATTATATTTATGCCATCCCTTCCCCCTTAATATTCATAATCATTGCCTGTGCATCAGGGGGAAAGCCACCTTCCTATGTGCAGAGCACATGCAGCCCCTGTATCTGCCCCTGATATACATGCATGCAATGAAAAAGCAACGATGCATACCAGCAAGCATATCCCCTAAAATGCATGCAAATTAACACACATGACAAACTACAATTTGCCCATCACATTTAAAATGACAAGCTCTGATTCCCAGTTGCACAGTGGTTTCTCTAAGTGTGCTGTAAACACAGTAGTGTAGATGGTAACACAGAACATGGGTTACTGCTCATATCCATCAAATATCCCACGTCTCTTTGTTTTCTTCTTTAAAATAACAGCTGTAAAATGTAGAAAGTATAAGATATACAACCCAAGAACTGTGCTACTGGCACAAGTCAGGTTCAAAAATATTTTGCAGCTAAATGCCACTGTTGCTGCAGATTTTCTTTATTCAGGGTTTGCATTCTTTCATCTGCTGACTGGCCAGCAGTCCATCCAGTGGAGGTTCGATGATGATGATCTGGAACCAATTTCAGATGAGGCATGGAATGACCAATATAAAAAATAGACTCAATCTATTCTGGTTGTAGCCATATGAACATACCCCATGGCAGTTAGTATTATCAGTCCTGTTTTCATTAGTCTTTCACATACCAAAGTCCATTGACTTATGATGAGTCATGACTGATTATCATGAGAAATGCAATTTTTTATAAGGGCACAATTTTTAATCTATAAATTGAATATTTGTTTCTTAAATTGGAGGTTAGGATAGATTAGGTCTGGTTGCATTTTTATTCTCTTTTTAGCATTATGTTTTTAATGCTATGCTACCCAACTCCAAGCCCATTTTTTGGTGTTATTTTTCTGCCAACTGAAAAGCATGTATTTGCAGAAGAAATGAGTGGTTGCATCATGCCATGTTCATGGACATTGCATTAGAAAAAGAAATACCAATAAATAAGAAGCTACTTTAAAGCACAAATTTACCAACCTGTCTTTTACATATCAGAAGCTGGGGACGAGTAGTCTAGGGGTAAGTTGCTCGTCTCACAATCGAAAGATTGTGGATTCGAGTCTCACCTGTCGCTACTCTTCGCCCGCAGCCAATGGGCGTGAGAGATTGGCGACGCTATATGACTCAACGGTCGATGTGTCGTAAAAACCAATAACCAACCAACCAACCAACATATCAGAAGTTCCGTCATGTTCAAGGTGAGTTTTGGTGATTAGATAAAGTTGGATGTTTTGGGACATATCAGGACCTATAATTCCCGAAACCGATAATGCTTCAGAACCTATAATACTCAAAATGCATAATGCTTCAGAGCCTCTAAATCGTCGTCTTGAAGGAATTTTCAATACCTATAATACTTGAAACATAATGTCTCAAACCATATAATGCTTGGAACATATAGTTGTTCAGAGTATATAATATCCAAATTCTACAATGCTTCAAAGCCTCTAATACTACGTCTTGTGGGAACTTTCAAAACAGAATGCTCAAAACCTATAATGCTTTGAAACCTATAATGCTCAATTCCTATAATGCTCTGTTTCAACTAATATTCAGAAAGGACAACTCTTGAAACATCCAATGCTTCCAAACCGCTAAAGCTCAAAGCCTATAATGCACAGAATCTATAATGCTCAGAGCCTATTTTGCCCAAAGCCTATAATAACAGCTGATGACTGCATACCATAATCGGCCGTACGGTTCAGTCCACGTCTCCACCGTAGTCTACCAATGGGAGACACCGCGCGAAAGCTTCCAGGCGCATCCGTCAGAGCGGCGACACATGCGAGTAGGACGTGGATTGCTCGCCGCATTGGCCGCGTTCATGCATTTGGCTTGTGAAGGGGAGGAGATTGGAGTGGATGCTCCCTGAATTCAATTATTTGTTGTCGGTGATTTTTAAGTTGAGTCACTGGTTTTACGGATAGGTAATTTCATTGTCCAGGCACTCCAGGGGTTGGATCGAGCTTTTATAGGAGCAGGGGGCGATTATTCTGCCTTGACCGTGGTTGGGCTGAAGGAGAGAACCTGGCGCTCTTAGTGATCCCTCGCATGGAATAGGTATGCTTACGCTGAAGACCAATGGCGTACCTAGAGTTTGTGTCGGGCGGGGGATGGATTTGAATGATGCCCAGGTTTGTCCAGAAATACTCATCATGCTACGTTTCAGTGGCATAATCAGGCAGTGGCGCAGCGAGGAGTTTCTTAAGGGGGGGGGGGGCGAAAAAATGTCATGGAACGAACCGCCTTAAAAAATAACAATACATGGAACAACACCCCTGTTCAGGGGTGCTGCTTCATGTGCCCCATGTCCCTTTGGAATGTCTATGCCAGCTGGAAAGAGCAATATCAGGTGAAATTGGCCTCTGATTGGTCTCAAAGCTTGGTAAAGGAGCATATATCGCCAATAATGTTCAGCATATTACGAAGAACGGTGCCCGAATGGCCCAGGAGGGTGCATACATTCTCAAGAAACACAGCTATTCGGAATAGCACCTGTTTTGGCGAGATGGGCACCTGACCTCATGGACACCTTTGTCTTCCAGCTGCCTTATTATTTTACTGATTTTAGCTGGGTGGATACATTCAACCGATTGTGTTCAAGCTGGTTCTACTGGAAGGATACTTGCTCACCCAGCTAACAAGCTACCCGAGGTCTTGTTCCCCTTGGCGATGGCAGAGATCATGTCCTGGATCAATAGCGCGCCCATTGCCGAAGTCGCCATGTTGCCCAGGACATGGACACATAACCTGTCAGGATGTAGCGCTTAGCATTCGAGACTATTATTTTATTTTAAGGAGCATGGTATCTAAGGACAGTACCTAAGCAGTTTTAGTGAGTTTATCAAGGGGTGCGACTCACCCCCCCCCATCACACACACACTGGCTCACGCAAGGGGAGGCAGCGCCCCAACGCCCCATGCATTCCGCCGCCCCTGCTGTGCACAGCTGGCAGTGGATAATTGCGATCTTTCTTGACATTCACTGATACGTCCCATACTACGGTGCACAGCAGGTGACTTCACCACGTGCTTCTGTTCACATGGAATGTATTCTCCTCTCCCCATTACTACCATAAATGGCACATGTAAGTACTGACTGCATTCTCGAATGGGAACATGAAAGGCAGCCGGTAGTCTGGCGTTGGGACCGCGTCTTTGTTTCAAATTCCATCAGCCAACCTTTGTGACCAGCCACGGTGCATTCAAAATGCATGGGCACCGCCCACCCCAGCGACAGGCGGTCTGCTGATGTCGGCGGCCGCCGCCGCCGCCAATCCCGGGACTCGCCATGAAAGCTCACCACTTAACGCTACGGACTAACGGCCACCCACCGAGCTGACCGAGCACTGTCGCCGCTACTGCTCAGCAGGGTGCCACTTTGTGGTAACTGGTCCATGTATGCGCAAATCGGTTAGTCTAGCGACTGTTGGATACAGTAGATAGTAACATCTTCATATAATATCACCAATACTTCTCCATCAGACTCGAAAACATAAAACATTGACCTTGCATGTACGGTAGGGTGTCCCAAAAAAACAACTTTTTGGCCGTGCAAGCTGCCCAACCAAAACGGGGTGCTCTTTTACACAAAGACTAAGCTGACCAAGTTTGGTCCCCTCCTTTAAGTTTTGGTTCCCCCCCCAGCCCCTCAAAGGTCAGTGACCCCACCCCAATGGGGTGGAAAATCAATTTCATGGCACAGACCTGGGAGTGGGCTTATTTAAAAGCTTTCATTGAGCAGAACAAACTTTAATTCAGACAAAATGTCCGAATCACAATATTTATTGTTCTATGCGGCCATTTCAGATCCAACGCAACCGGAAATAACGAGCGGTTATCAGAGTAAGGCATTGCAGTGATCGCCGTGACTTGGTCTGTGAAGAAATGTATTTAGAAATGATAGAAGGGTTGTTTCGAGACAGTAACATACTATTTTCAGTTCAGCCCATTATTTTGACCTATTGACATATACCTATTTACATATATTTGACCTATTGACAACTCACAGTGGCACATCAACATCAGTATGCTAATCAACATCACTATGTTAGATACAGGTCGAACTGTGAGAATGAGAGTGCACAATGACAGTGAAGTAGATGCACATTTAACGCGATAATGTACAATACTGTGGCAAAACAATCCGTTTCTCATCTGCGCTTCATCTGTGCCAGCCACGTTGCACTGTCTACTCAGTCGTAGTCTCATGCCGTCAGCATGCACGATGCACAGCCAGCTCACTTTTCCGCATTGACGGCACCGCAGCCCGGTGTGAACTCGCCACTGCGATCATACGACTTCTAACTCTGCCGTCTCCAGCCATGTCTGCGTACTCGGTAATGCCCTTAATACCACGTTCGTCTGCGTCATTCACGACTGACAACTGCTGCATTTCATTCTCCATTCGAACATACTCATCGTCATCTGCCCACTGGCTGGGATGGTTTTTCAACCAAGCCCCACTGTTGTCCAGCAGGCTGAACATCAGCCAAGATCTTGGCCCCACGAATGGTGCTAGATCATGTGACGCGTCCAGAAGTCCTGGACGCGTCACATGATCTAGCACCATTTCTTGTCATCCCCATTTCTAGCAATACATTTCTTCACAGACCAAGTCACGGCGATCACTGCAATGCCTTACTCTGATAACCGTTCGTTATTTCCGGTTGCGTTGGATCTGAAATGGCCGCATAGAACAATAAATATTGTGATTCTAACATTTTGTCTGAATTAAAGTTTGTTCTGCTCAATGAAAGCTTTTAAATAAGCCCACTCCCAGGTCTGTGCGATGAAATTGATTTTCCACCCCATTGGGGTGGGGTCACTGACCTTTGAGGGGCTGGGGGGGACCAAAACTTAAAGGAGGGGGACCAAACTTGGTCAGCTTAGTCTTTGCGTAAAAGAGCACCCCGTTTTGGTTGGGCAGCTTGCACGGCCAAAAAGGTTTTTTTTTGGACACCCTAATGTACGGGCCTTGAACTTGGTCAATTTGTTTCAAAATCCTGGATACCCTCTGTATTTTCAGGCACGGTCCATTATAATATTTGGGAATGATTCCCATATTTGGGAATGGGAATAAGAGGCGAAACACATAATATTCGCGAACTGAGCATGGTGTAATGACGAATGCGTTATTTTTTGGCAAATATGTTAGAGCTGGTGCTCGAAAAACATACTGTTGTTTGGCTTTGCAACAACACGATCCCTGGCTTGGTGCCCTTTATATCTACAACAGGTCCCACAAAGCCAGGATATCCCATGACTGTTGGGATGGAATCGGATGCTACATTATTGCTGGCCAGGTCCCATTGTGCTGCACAGGATGCTCTATACAACAAGACCAGTAATCCTCTACAATTACTGGAATGATATTCCCTTCTGAATGCCCAACAACTGCTGGGTGCCTCTAAACCTCATGGGGTGTCCCTACAACAGCTGAAGTACTTGCTCTGCAGATTTCATAGATGGCTTACAACGTGTGGGGTGTCCCTATGGTGTCCCTACATTTGCATGGGGGGGGGGGGCGCTCGCCTAGCCCAGGAAGGAGTATACATTCTAAAGAGTGGCACCCAGAAGTGTGCCTGTACTAGTACTGTCAAGCAAGATGCCAGAGTATTCCAGGAGGGTGCCCACATTTGCGTCAGGGATGTTAACTACCTGGAACGGCGCCTTTAACCTCAACAGGAGCATTAACTGGCCCTTGTAAGCGCCTGACTGCAAAGAGAGCACCGCTTGGCCCAGGCGGGCGCCTGCATTCTCAAAGCACCCATCCGCCCAAAATGATGCCTTTCTTGTTGGGAGAGAAGCATATCATGTAGCCAATTATAGTCTTCATATTACGAAGAGCGGTGTCCGAATCGCCCAGGAACGTGCCTACATTCCCAAGGCACACAACTGTCCGAAAAAAAAACATCTGTATTGGGTGAGATAGGTGCCGGACCGTGACGGACGGTTATCTGTTTTCCATCTTTCTTACTATTTTGCAGATTTTAGCCGGGTGGATCAACTCGACCGAATGCTGATTCGACTAGGACGCTTGCCTACCCAGCTAACATGCTATCCGAGATCCCGCTCTCCTTGCCGATGGTTGAGTTGATGTCCTGGGCCAATAGTGTGCCCGTTGCCGAAGGCGCCATGTCGCCCATAACATGAATGTCGATGACGCACCGAAGGCCCGTTTATCGCCCTGTGGTGAGATGATCGCCCTTCTAGTCAAGGTTGGAATTACTCTCGAGATGGATACTCCTGTGATTCGCTCACCTCGACGGTTTCTCGACGGTATCGAAGATCAATGACCTAGCTTGACGTCAGATGACCTTTGTGGAGTTAAGAGTAATTATATGAATGTGCGCCTAAGCCTGAACTAGGCGTCTAATTTTGCCCCTGGGCATTACAAAAAGAATGCCTTCTGTTACTATTGACGAAGTGTCTAAAATTGTGTAAAACTCACCTAGCCCCTTACCCAATAGTCGAAGTATTACAAATATCACATGACTAGTATCCCGGAGTATTGAGAAATACTGGTGAACACATTCAGCGCGTACATCTATATCTAAGGCAAAAATTCGATTCGCACGTCAGCTCCCCCCCCCTCCTGCTGCGATACGTTCCGCCGCCCGTGTGCAGCAGTAATTTAGGAGTGCCCATTCAATGGCTGATAAGCCTCTGCAGCTGCAGGGGTACCCCTATAATGACTGATATGCTCCTCTTTTAAGAGTGCACAGGTGCCCTCATAACGACGGGGTGCCTCTTTTTTGGCTACAGGGGTGCTCCTACAACGGCTGGGTTGTCACATTGCAGGCTACAGGAGTGCCCCCACAAAGGCTGCGGAGTTCCGCTCCAGCCTGCAGCAGGGTGCCCTTACGCTCATGATTGCAAGACATGTATGGGAGACTGGTGCATCAAGCAGCAGTGGCAGATCCAGACGCCCGTCTCAGCGGTGACTTAGTATAGGATTACATTTTACATTTAATTTGCATACATTTCATACATACATACATTTTCCGTACACAAAATGCCAAGGATCTATTGCAATCAAATCGCTTTCGGGGCATGCCATCTTGGTCCAACCCCAGATTCGTAGCTGTGTGGAAGACGATGGATAAAATGTGGGCCTTACTGATACGTGCATGGATTGGATTGGGCGCTGCATGCGGTGACAGGACAGCAAACGTCAGACCTCGCCTTGCTCGTGGCTGCTGCCATGGGTGTAATCTCTGGGGGCTGGGGAGGACATGTCTCTTCAAGTTGTGAAAAGTGACGATTTTCCCCCTGCATTTCTTTCGTGTCCCCCAAAGCCCCAGTTATTAAAATACCTATGCATGATCGCCGCAAAATTATACTTAGTCATGTACGTGTATATAGTGAACATATACATAGAAGAGAAAATGGTACCAGCCGTGAAAATGGTACAATAAATGGTACCAGCCGAACTAGCTAATCAACTGGCTTGACAGACTATCTGTTGTCATAAAATCTCAGAATGGTAAATCGGCAGGCGTTATAATTTTGTATTCCCGACCATCGTTCAATAGCAATGCACCTTTCCCCATCTTGTGTTGTCGCCCGGGTGAAGAATTGTGCTTTGCAAGGCAACACATTTGCATTATCGCCAGGTCTTATGTGTCTTAGGCTGCTTTCCCGTGCGCATATATCGATATTTTGCGCAGGGGTATTACGTATTTTGAACGTGATTCTGGATGTCCTTGGGTATCGTCAAGGCAATGGAGTGGCGTCTTAGGCAGCCTTAAACGTAGATCAAGTTGGCGTCGTATTCGTATTCGTATTCAGAGACGAATTTGTATTCTCGTTCGGCAACAGTTGTATGTTTATTCGAAACAATTACCACAAATGCTTCTGCCTGTACATACTGAACACGCTGGAAGTAACTGCATATGTTTCACATGACCACTTTAACGGTCAAGGTCCAATCCTATGCAATCCGGTTTCTTCGGTCGTCATTTTTTTCCGTTTTGGCCCATACCTGTCCAAATCTTGTATCAAGCGATAGCTCGTGGTGAATCATCGAGTAACATTTCAAACCGGGACATGTCAAGGTCATGCCTCAAGGCACAGTCAGCTTTAGTTATTCGATGACCTCGCTCCCGGTTGCCATCGCTTCGATTTCCATGAAAAGGCGCCATTTGACGTGTCGCGGAATCAAAAGTTGTGCAATCGAATTAATTTTCAATGTCAAAATTCAACCTGATTTCTTCGGTCGCCTCGAATTTTGTCGTTTCCGCCTGAGCTTAACAAAATCTGGTATCAAGCGATATCCGTGGTGTCGCTTGATCACGGATATCGCTTTTTAGGTCCCCAGCGTGATTTGTAGGGGCCCAGACGCGAACTTTTGAGACCACAGCGTGATTTTCAGGGGTCCCGGTCATATTTTTTATGGCCCCAGTGTCAATTTCAGAGGCCCCAACGATACTTTTGGGTTCCCAGCGTGATTTTCAGGGGTCCCGGCCAGATCTTTTGGGGCCCACAGCCTGCTTCCTAGAGGCCCTGGTCCGATCCTTTGGGGCCCACAGCGCAATTTTCGCAGGCGCCGGCCTGGCTCTGAGGCCCCCAGCGTGATTTTCAGAGGCCCCAGTTCGACTTTTGGTAGGCTCAGCAGTATTTCCAGGGGTCCCCGTTCCACTATTTGGAGCCCGAGCATCATTTTAGTGGCCCCGGGACGATTTTTTTTTGGGGGGGGGGGGGACAATGTGATTTTCAGGAGCCTCGGTGCGATTTTGGGACCCCGGAAACATATCCAGGGCATTACGATAGCTTTAAATTCCGCAGTGCGCAGCGAGCAGCTCCACGCCATCACACACCAGCTAGGAATGAGGAACTGCAGGAGGAACATGCTGATATTAGCGCCGCCCTGGAAACATACGGGATATTGAAGCCGCCACATTCCCCTAAAATGCGTACTGCTGATTGGCCCACGAGTTCGCCTTGCACCGATTTCCGTCTCGAAGCACCTGTATCAGACCCTGTACCTGGCGCGAGTATTGGCAGAGTGCGGTGGAGATGTGGAGTAAACCGATAAGGGCGATAATGGCATGCAGTCGTCAACTGATATTATAGGTGTTGAGCATTATAGGCTCTGAACATTATAGATGCTGTGTATTATAGGCTTTGAGCATTAGTGGTGTTGAAGCATTAGATGCTTCGAGAGTTATGCTTTCTGAATATTAGTTGAAACGAAGCATTATAGGAATTGATCATTATAGGTTTCGAAGCATTATAGGTTTTGAGCATTATATGTTTTGAAAGTTCCCACAGGTCGTAGTATTGGAGGCTTTGAAGCATTATAGGATTTGGATATTATATATTCTGAACAACTACATGTTCCAAACATTATATGGTTTGAGACAGTATAAGTTGTGAGTATTATAGGTATTGAAAATTCCCCCAAGACAACGATTTAGAGGCTCTGAAGCATTATGCGTTTTTAGTATTATAGGTTCTGAAGCACTATCGGTTTTGGGTATTATATGTTCTGATATAGACCCAATGTTTTCAGCTATTTTGAAGTGCCATCATTAAATCTTCCAGTGAGAAAAAAAAGATAATTTCTTAGGGATGATGATATTCTGGATGAAATGGGAACTTTGTGATTTGAGGTAATTGTAAGATTCTTCAGTTATTTGTTCCATTGTGACATTTTTTAAAATGTGGTTAAGACAATGTGATCACTCATTTCCTATGCAACTACTTAGTTTTTAGTTGGTAAGCAAAATAACACCTAACATGGGTCTTTGGTCAAGTAATATTGCAAGTAATTCAGTATAGTAATATAATATCAAGTAGTCAAGTAATATAACATATTTTGCATATTAAAAATAATGTTAAAAATGTTGCATATCTTAATGAAGCCTGGCATACCTTTTAATAGAACATTTCTTAATTTGAAAATTACTGTAAGGTTTTGCTCTAAGGTATTCCCTCCTCTTTATATGTTGTGCACCTTTCTAGGGTTCCAGATAACAAGACCTACATTAAATGCACATTAAATATATCAATTTATCAATTCAGTTCCGACCAAGCCGGAGGTCACGATAATGCCGCAATGCATGACGCACACACGTGTAGCTGTGAAGATTGTATTGCACTTGCTAAAAATTACAAGAGGAAAAAACTTTAGTATTTAAATTAAAACAAACGCAAAAAGCATCAAACACCGCATCACAGTCAGGATGGAGAAATTCTTTCCCGGGCCTTCGTGAGGATATCGTTGGTGATGAAGAATATAATATAAAAGACAGCCAATACACTTCTGTAACTGGAGCATTTCATACAAAATGCCCGCACACAACACACGATGAAGGGGATGAGTGGTCTAGGGGTAAGATGCTCGTCTCACAATCGAAAGATTGTGGGTTCGATTCTCACCTGTCGCTACTCTTCGCCCGCGACCAAGCGGCGTGAGAGATTAGCGACGCTACATGACTCAACGGTCGACGTGTCGTAAAACCAATAACCAACCAACAAACGATGAATGGTTAGCACTGGGTAAAATTGGCAGACAATCCAATGTCCATTGTTTGGCGGTGCCCCACATCTCCGTTGTACAGCCCGTGCGCCTGAATACAGGCAATGCCAGTCGGCTTTTGTTGAGTTAGTTATTAGGGCTTTAGGGCGCATCGACTTCATTGGTCATGTTGCGCCCATCGGCTTTTGTTGAATATGCGACGCGCGGAACTTGTGACTGCGGCGGCGCGCATGCTAACGTATTGTCGCAGCGCGCCCACTCCTCTTCACAGTGCTGAGTACCGTCGGCTGTGGCGCAGTCGCCTTCGCCGGCCACCAGATGGGCGCAATGTGAGTCGAATCGACTCTGGAAGCGGTGCAGTCGCTTCAGCTGCCGGCCACCAGCGGCAGCTCGGGCAGCTTCCTGGGCCCAAGCCATGATAAGCACGGGCCGCAGGTGCGCCGGTCGCTGGTCAACGCCGGCTGGTTACTTGTTACACAGTCCACCACCATCAGCCACACAACGCCGAGTTTGCCACAGTGACCTCCGCCGAATGACTACCCGCACCAGCATGTATACACACATGCTCTAGACTCTGGGAGGTGTCGGGGCGTCCCGTCATTAACTGATCCAGACTGACAGGCGTCCGACGCTGTCCTGTGCGGGCAGGCACAGGACAGCGAGTACAACCCGCTATGGTTGTACTCGCTCGCTGTGCAGCGATCTGATAATGGCGATCACTAACAGTTATCACGTACTGGCTGGATTGTCTGCCAATTCGTTCATCGTTTCAATGTTTGTTAGGCTGGATCTCGCACTCGCGTCGTAGGCAAATTACTAAATCATTTACTACAGCTTCCAACCTTTGATCATCACACGTAATGAATGCAAGGGAAGGCATAGACACCAAAGTCCAGTACACACGAGCCTCATCAACTTTAAAAGAATGGCCATTCGCTTTACATCGTCCAAATGTCGAACTTGAACATACAAATCGCTGTGTTCCAACTAAATGCGGTCAAATAATTTCTTACAGTGCCACAATCACGATGCCCACTTAAGACTAAATGACTGAGTCGTCGTCAGCAAGGACATTAGTCGAGGCACGATTATCGATGACTAATTAAAAACAACAGCCAAAATCACATTCACACAACTTAATCGACACCACGAACGATGGATTGCAAACCTTGCTACACAAAGGAAAACCTATCACCTGCTTCCTCCAGGCTCCATATTACAGGCCTCTTGACCACCCAGCTTCATGAACATGTACCCCCGAACTACTCGTACCGCATGGCACCACTACGCGTAATGCGAAGCACATCAAGGAACATTCGTACCTCATATAAAATCAACACGAAGTTCTAACCGCAGCCGGCCCACATGTGTGCCGTTGCTGCGTTACAATCAATCTTAATTCAAGTAGGGGAGGTGTAGGAGGGGGTAGACGACCGGAGGACACCGGTTGATATTCAGGTCGGCCCAAACTCCAAGTTCCGTTGAGGCTGTACGTTTAACACGTTTTACGTGCTGGTCGAGCTTCACACCGGCGTGCGTTGTGCTCCAGGGTCCAGTCCGTAGGGCTACGTTCAGTGTGCAGAATATACGCAGCGTAGACCGATGAACTGTCGTATTCGGTCACGTACAGCAGGAACAGCAGCAGACCCTCCGTATCAGTTCATGGTTGTAAGGTACAAGTACAATTTTTTTTGCAGAGCATTGCCGGTTAGTTTGTGGACTTTTGCACCATGTCGCTGGATGTTACTTTTGCGTGTGAATAAGTGGCATGAAGCACAGGATAAGGTCGATTTTTTAATATCGGTAGTTTACCCATGACTTGAATAGGAGCAAACTGTACCGTTCACTTAATACGAGTTTAGGTTGGCCGACAGCAGTGGTGGCAGGTTGGACGATTGGATGGAAATGGCGCAGGATTTGAGAAGGGTGAAATGGATTTACAACTTTCACATGCACCAGCACACACAACGACACCCTTCCCCCCCCGCCATGTGTGTATGTATGTAAATGGTCACGTGTCAGGACCATGAATATAATGGCATCATGTTATCACAGCATAAGTAGTCACTTTATATGTGAACACAAAGTTAGATTCAAAATAGGCGCCTCTCTGAAATGCTAGGTGAGGCTAGGACCCAACCTCACCTAGCCCAACCTCCCATGAAAAAAATGCAACTAAATATTCGGAACAACAATTTTTTTTCAAAATTTTAAAACTAAAAGAACAACCCAGTCTGAACTAGCCTAGCTTAACCTGCATTTCAAGAAAACAACTTTCAATTTTTTTAGGGATGATCCCCCCCCACACACACACAAAACAACAATGCTCTACCTTGTGAATAGGGTCTGTTCTAGGAAATGTTGTACAAGTGAATAGGGCTGGATAGGTAAGGTAGAAAGACATACAAGAAAAGAAGAAACACAAGAAAGTCGAGTTGGGAGAACTGTAACGTCGCATCTCCACAGAGCTAGAGCCTTTGACAAATTCTCGAGTAAGCACCAAGCGATCAACTTCACCAGCATGTTGAACAGGTGCACAAATAGCATTGCCAAGTGGCACACAGTGGTACCCTTCACACATCTCCCCTCATTTTATAGGTTTCCATAATAATTTGTCACACACATGCAGCATCTCCAGACAGAGCTAAGTCACGAACGCACGCAGTTGTTTCACGGCCATCCGCCAGGCGTACATGTGCATGCTGGGGATTCACATCTAGAAATTCTACATCCTCTAAGGGAACAAGCTCTTGTTGCCTACTGTACTTGTTTGTTGGAATCCTTCCAGGGACATTCAGCCAAATGGACACAGATGTATCACTCGTTGAGCGACATGGGAACCTGAATAGCCGCTTGTCGGTAATGCAATTAGTAGCCACGCAATGTAGCATCTTAGCTACATACAATATTGGCATGAAGCTGCATTGTATGATCTGCAAGCACACTAAGATCCATCTGCTCAATTGTTCACCATTTGAATCGTAACGTCGTCAATTGGGTACTTCATGGTAGTTGAATCACCCTGGTGAAGTGGTGTTCTCAATGGGGGCATGCGCTATTGAGAAGAGAATAAGAGGCTGAACAATGGAGACCTATGCAAAAAAAAAAACATAACCATGCAACAACGACCCGGTCACTCCCAACTTTTTTTCTGTATATTCCAAATGTATCTCAGGAGCAGGTTGAACAATATCTCCATTACTTCTTTGCTGTTCCAGAGGAAGCGACATTTATGGAAAATGGATCCCGACCTTCCAGTGGATTTTTCCTCCTTTGGCAAGGAAGAGGAGGCCCAGCTGGAAGGCATGTCTGCCCAGGATCATGCTGAAGATACCTGTCCGTCTTTCACCGGGCAGCCCCTGGTGGTCAATACACCCCAGCCAGAGGTGGCGCCACCCACGCCGGCGGTGGTGTCCATGTTTGTCGACTCGCCACAGCCGAAATCACCCGTGTCCAGCACGGCACGCCCCCAGCCGCCCGACACACGGCAGTCGGATGGACCAAGCGCTCGACAGGTGCCAGTGCGAAGCACGCCACAGACAGAGCTGTCGAACACATCCCTTTCGGCCAGCCGCCACGAACAGGCGAGGGCTGCGACTGGTGCTGCTCAGACGGAGACAAACACACCGGGCACTCAGCCTCCGGTGTTGAGCGTCTCGCAGGCGCCGACACCGAGCACACCGCAGGCAAAGGAGCTGCCTAGGTCACCGCAGCCGGATGCATCGAGCACATCCCAGTCAGGAGCGGCCCACGAAGCCCAGCCGGCAACGCCAAGCCAAGAAGCTCCGGCTACGCCGGCGTGCCTGTCGGTGCAGGCGCTGGTGTGTGCCAGTCCCGTGGCCAGCAGCGACGTGGGGCCGGACGCCGGCGGCCGGCGGTCGGTCCACGCGGGTACGCCGACAGGCGCAGTCGGTGGTGGCGACGAGCCCGTGGCCGTCGATGTGGCGCGTAGTCCGACAGAGTTGTACGGGACCGATGACGAGTGTGCCGGTTCGATTCGTGTCGCCGCGGCACCCGACCTGCCGGCGGAGGCGGGCACTGCCCCTCCGGCCGCCGGAGGGGGTAAGTCAGCCGAGGCGGTAACCAGGGTGGTAGCGGTGGACGACGTGGTGATGAAGACTCCGCCGAAGATCGACCCGACCCGGCCGGCGGGGGCGGCACCGACACCGACGCCGGCGCACGACACCTCTTCGCCACCTGCCTGCGAGTCCTCGCCGGAAGTGATGCTCGCAACTGGTCGTGCTGCGAAGGCGGCGGCCGGCTCTGGCCCTGTCCCAAGAGCGGGGCCCACCACTGGCCTCGCTCCGGAGGTGGAGCCTCGACCCGCCCCACAGGCGGGGTCCATCGCTGACCCTGGCCAGGATTCTGAACCCAGTCGCCATCCGGCCTCGGAGGCGCGGCACGGCTCCGACTCGCCCGAGGCAGGTACCGGCCGGCAGCCGCAGTCCAGCCTCAGCCTGAAGGAGGAGGCGCCTGGCCGGCTGGCGCAGATCATCGCCGACATCGGCATTCCGACGCGGCACGGGTCGCGCATCAAGCAGGAGGCGGTGCAGCTGGACGACGACCGCGACCCCGACTACGAGCCGGGCGGGGCGCTGCGCCTGCTGCCGCCGCCGCCGCCGCCGTCGTCGCTAGCCGACGTGCACTGCCTGGTGTGTAACGACCCGCTGGAGCTGGAGGACTGCGTGCAGCTGACGGAACACCTGGAGAACGCGCCCATCCGCATAGAGGAGAAGATCGGCAACATTATCAACAACGACTACCGACTCTACCTGCACAGCGAGGTGGTCTGCGACCGCTGCCACCACACGCTCTGCGAGATACACGAGTTGGAGGTACGGCAAGCTGCCCTGTCATCCACTGTTCCCGGGTATATGGCGGTAGGATAGCCGTTCGGTCCCACTGGACGGTCAGGAAATATGGCCTGGTCTGGTGGATGCGCTCCAATTCCCGCATAACCAAACCAGTCACTGAGTTATTTTTTTTTTGTACAGCAGGGGGACTAGATATCTTGTCAGGTCTTTTCTAATTTTAGCCTGATTTCAACTGAGCTTAATGGTCTTAGTAAGAATATAACCTGAATTGGAAGGTGAACAGTGATATAAAGCAGTGTCGGCATTTTTACCACCAAGCCTTTTACTTGGCATTTTACTTTTTTCATTGGTAAAAACTGATATCGTGCCGTATCTCTATCGTGCCGTCACGTCGCATACGACACAGGTGTCTGCATCGTGCTGCGGCATCGCATACGACACGGGTGTCTTTATCGTGCCATAGATACCAGTCATGAAAAAATTGTTGTTGCTGGCAAGACCCCCAGCCATCATATAATGCATGCAAACTTGATTTCATCTTCAGATCTGATCAAAAGCAAGGTTATATTTTAAATGCCTTGCGTCGAAAAAAAAACGGCTGCAAAGGAATTTTGGGGTAATTGAAGATGGAGAGGATGCTCCTTTTCTTGAAGCCTACCATCATAATCTCCGTTTGCACTTCGCAGTGAATCTTGAGCACTTCATTGCAGAGCAATTAATCGTGAAACAGCACCACTTAACGTCCAAGTGAGAAAGATGACGAATAATTTCCCGGATAGCATACTGTTCTTGATGCCAAAAATCCATGAGCAGTAATTTCTTTGTCCGACCACGATTGGTGGTGGTGCTGGACCAATACACTGGACGGTAGTTTGAGCAGTGCGTGACGGCTGATGCAGAGCACCACACTGCACCGCACTGGCCGGTGCCGGCTGTGGCCGTCTCCAGCTGACGCCTCCGGCTGACTCCAGGTGCAGACCAAGCAGCTGCGCAACCAGGTGGTGGGCTTCTTCTGGGACACGGTGGAGGTGCGCCGAGTCCGACCTCAGCGCAAGGGCAGACGCAGTAAGTCGGCTCCCCCGTGCAGTGGCGGTGAACGAATAGCTCTTCATGTGGACGCACACAGCTAAGCTCGAGTCATCAGTGCTTGAGTCTTGACCGGTCAACTTGTCATCTCTGTCTTAACACAGCACCTCAAGTTGGCGTATTTTCCTTTGAGCCTTTCCATTCCTTCCTTTCATTTAAAGCTTTGCTTTCCACTGCCCTATATCAATATATGACAGTTACATTTCGGTAACTGGCATGGTAACAACAGGAAAATTTCCGAAGAAATCAATGCACTTGACAGTGTAGTGGGTGATAATGTTTTCTGAACATGGTATTGCGCTCATTGAAAGAAAGCATCCGCTCCTAGTGTTCTCATATCTTGAATACATTAAGGTATGTCATGACGTTGTACATTGTGCATATAATTTATATGTCTGCACATTTATAACCGCACTAACTCATACGCGAAACAATAATAAGGTATATAGTATGCACACGTGCGGTCTTGAGACGTCTTCAGTCGTTTGGAGAATATGATGGAACAGGGGCGTCGCCACCAGGTACTCTGGTCGGGAATTAATCGCTTTGAGAAGGTTCATTGTGTTTAAAGGGTGAGTATTTATTCATGCTTACAGAAGCTGAACGGGGACGCGTCCCCAACATCCATAATCGTGAAGATGCCCATGGTGTTCGGTATTGCGTTTCCACTAAAAGTGACTCAAGCCTATGTCCCTTGATTTGTCTGCATCCAATGTAACTGCGAAGGAGTTTAAATAGGAGTGGCATCATTGTTTTGACTCTTGCACCAACAATATGACCTATGCAGTCGATGCGCCCCTAAACCACTCTTGCACCAAGGCTTGCATTGCGCCCGCATGCTTTGTCTCCAAGATTCGTATTGTTTTCAGAGTCGCGTCCTTCGAAGCTTCTCTTGGAAGCAGCAGAGACTGCGATGTATGTGAGTACTCTCCATCAACTATAGCATATTGCGGATGATGAAGGAAATATGTATGGTTTATTTGCATTGGTTGTCCACTTTTTAGCATGTGTTTAATATGCGTGCCTTTAATATTTATCATCGTAACACAGAAAACATCATCAATCTCGGTTTCACTTGAACTGCGACAGAGAGACTGGAGGCATGACTAAACAATAAAACGTACCCATGCACCTAAAGGTCCGCCATTTGTACGGCGTGCAGTCCGAACATCATTTCAAAACAGAAAAAAGCAACGTAATTGAGGACAAAAATGTAACTCATACCAATGGCAACTCAATGTATGTAAATCGAACCGTGCCCGTAAGCCCCTGTAAACAACCTGTTTTAATGGAATGCTTTCTTCGAGTAAAACAATTCATTGAACAGCAAATTATGGCAGCAAAACTTGTTCAGAAGAAACCGATCTCCAGCACTACAGTATGTGTTCAGTCCGTATATGATGTATATAATATATATATATCTTATATCATGTGCTGGTCATTTTGTGTACAAGTATAAGCACTTTTAGCCAATTATAAATGGTTGACATACAAGTGTGAATGACGCAAGTTTCGTCTTCACGTTTTGCCCATTTCTGGTGTTCCCTGAAACAAAGTGGTGCTCTCTCAATGGTGTGAGTGTAATAGTTGATGTATATGCCTATTCGTACTTCAATTTACACCGTCTTGCCACTGGTCTCTCAGTGTTTCGTGTATATTAGATTGTATCCATTTTGCTATATCGCTTCATGTCCGGCCCGTCTGCACCGTTGCCAGATGCCGGATATCGAATTCCGTGAGGATTCACCGGTGATCTACAAGGCGCCGCAGAAGAAGCTCAGTCGCTCTAGTAAGCCCAAGTGTTACGAGAAGCTCTCCAATAACGAATACCAGTGCATCCGCTGCCGCAAGATCTTGCCGCGCGTGCGCGCCGTCACCAAGCACTTCGACCTGGTGCACGGCAAAAAGGAGCAGCAGTGCGACGTGTGCGAGAAGTATTTCCGCGATCGCGTCCATCTGCTGCGTCACAAACAGAAGGTGGGGCTCATTGTCTGCAGGCGTGCGCTCAAAAGTGTCGTGTGGCCCCGGGAAATGTGAAATCGTCTGAGGAGTTCCGGTGGAAAAATATTGTCGAAGACCTGGTGGAATGTGAAACTATTTCAGCATAATGGGATAAGCGTGTTAAGGGACGTTTGCTGCTGCCTGCATGGATGCCCATCGAAGCACATAAGTTACCTGTGATATGCAACAATTGTATGCATGAAGGAATCATATTTTCCAGAAATGCGAGGAGTCCAAGCATGCTGTAAAGAGTTACGATCGAAATTAATTTCACTTTGGGAAATGAAGAAAACGAAAACCCGTAGTTTGGTCATTGTTTCTGTTTATTATCTGTTCATGGAATGGAGCGTGACTATTTTGATACCGAAGAACTCTGCTAATTGTAGTAGTAGTAGTAGTATTTCTGATGTCACTAAATTTTCTGATTTACGCTGTTTTCTGAAGCTGACCACCAGGCTGTCTTGTGGTTTGTCGGCGCTTGTTGCTATTCTATTTCAGTGTTTTGGTTCGTTGTCGAGAAACAAACGTCAGCACGGTCCGGCCAACTGCTGCTGTACGTCGTTCCATTGCAGCCTACCAAACTGGCTCACTCCATACCCTGCGTGCCCTCTGCCTGCACCTGGTCGTGGTTGTCAGCCAATCTTTGCGTGTTGTCCACCTCTGATTGCAACTGTATATGTGTGCGGCTGTGCGTAGTGCCGGCGGCCGTCACGTGGCAGCGACCCCACCTGCGGGGATGGCCTCCTCACGCCGCCGTCCTGTGTCCTCCAACACCGTGCTCTGGTGTGCTCTGGTGCTCTGGTGCTCTGGTCAGCTGACGTTGGTCGTCCTGCCACACGTCCTGCTCGGAGACACGCTACGGCACAGTCGTCCACTGTCAGTGGTGCTGTCGGTGAGGTCGGAGCGTGTGCTATCTCGTCTCGCCTCGTGTCCATGTGTGTTGCCGGTGGCCTGAAATCCATCCTGTGCTTGGCTGTCGGGAGTAGGTAATTATTCCAGAAAAGGTGAATCATTGGAAGAGTGGATAACTTGATATAAAAGGTGGAATTAGAGATGTCCAAACAATAGGTGTTCGGGTTGAGATTTGGTGTCAGTCAAAGTCAGTGGTGATATTACCGATTTGATGACTTGACTTTCACCTGTAACGAAGGGATTTCGAGGTGGTTAGCACGTCCATGTTAATTTAGCTGATAAAGGATACATTTATCATCGGGCAACAAAGTAAGGAAAAGGCAATATCCAGAGATTAGGCGAAGAAGAGTTTTTCATGTTTTAAATTTAGTTGTACTAGTCTTGAACATCGTACCTCTGGAATTACCACTGCCCTTTCCATTTAGGCGTCCACTTATAGCTTATGTCATTTTCATTATATAGGCGTCTATATGTGTGCATTTAGGTGGTAAAAGTAATTTACAATTAAGCATCGAAAACTACCTTGGAAACAATTTGTTCTAAAATGGTCGACTTGTATCGCAACAGATCACTGGGGTCATTGACCTATGGTACCCTTGAGTCCTATCATTTTGTAGCTATGTGGTGAAAGAGTGCTGAATTGAAATCCAGCATTGTGAACTGCTCAAGAATTCAATTGTTTGCAAAAATGGGCGGGGTGGCCGAGTGGTTACGGTGTTTAGCTCTGGATGCGGGTTCAACACTCGATCCACTCGGAACATTTTCCAATCCCGCGGCCCACAGGTGAAACATTGTGGGCGGCTCCATTAGCTGTGATGGCGCATGACGTGCGTCGTAAACCACCAAATAAACAATTGTTTGCAAACGGAGGATGAACTTAGGCCAGCCTGAGTGACCTCAGTCATTAACCTCGGATGCATTGAAAAGGTACAACATTCAAATACATTTGGAATACATGTTAACTCATGTATTATGGGCATGTGACACCATTTAGCTGTCGATGGACGAACAATGGTATTTCAACAGCCCGTCATTTGTGCGGGCTGTTTTTGTTATGTGTACAAAATGCGTACAGATAAACATTTTGGATCATGCTTCTGCGACCTGATCTGTCTGATAGCGACATGAAACTTTCTACACTGAGGTGTTATCCATCACATATAGTGTTGTGTTTGCGCTGTATTACACTGCAAATTCTGTGTATGAAAATAAAATGTATCGAAATGTGCCCTTGAAATGGCACTTCGAAACATTGACCTGACGTTGACTAGTTCGTTGCTCGGTGGCCCCGGGTCCTAAGACAAAAGTTTGAACATCAAAAGATCCTCTATTCATTTGTCAAATGGTAGACAAAATTTTAGCGCGATTACGCCAGGTGTTCGTTGGCTAGCCTACAAAAACATGAGGCAGAGGAAGTGTTTGCCCTCTGCAATTATAGGATTAAGCGGCCCGGTGCACTTTCAGGCCCCCCAACACGCTTCATGGGGCACGGCACAGTTTGAGGCCCAATGTGGTTGATAAGGACCATGGCGCGCTTTCATGCTTCATGCTTTCGAATGCTTTTGATAAGGCGAAGCACGTTTTTAAGGCCTCCGGCGCTTTTCTAAGGCCCCGAGGGCTTGTGGAGCCTAGAATGCGAATTATTCCGGGTCTCCGATCCCTGAAGAAAGTTTAATTTCGGCGTGCTTCTCGCGCGCAGTGAGACCCATCTGACATGACGGAAGGGGTCATAGTTCCGTTGGCACTCCTGCGGCCTCTATGTTCCAGGAACCACAGATCATCCTATATTGCTTTTTACGTCACAGCTTCCATTTAAAAACTATTTTACTCGCCTTTCCAGTCCCGTCTGGCCCGTTCGAGGCACGGGGCCAGAGGGCTATTTTATCCTGCTTGCTTGTTTGAACTGAGCTGTTTCACATCCGTACTTCTCTAACATTTCGAAGGACCCAGGGGCATGCCCCCTCCTCCTGGTGCGCTACTGATCTAAGATAAGACCTTTGATGACAGATGGAACAAATCACTCCACTTGGGGGTTAGAGGGTCAGACGAGGATTCAAGTGTGGCAAACAGGGCGATGTTCCCGGCGAGATGAATACCTATTCGATTCATTTCTAGGCTCCATTATTAAAAACAAAAATGTTGGTTTAAACTCATTATTCTCGCATCGTCCCAAACCCGATTATTTTTTTCTTCGAAATTTGGGCATGGACAACCGTTGTTCCAAGTACTTGAACACTCCTGTATGCATCCGCCGGGGAGGGGTAGGCTAGATCCGCTTGCTGAGTGGTTTGTACAGGAAAGACAAGATTGACAACTTCATTGCGTCCGTAATATATAAGCACTGCCCAAAGTGACGTAGCATGAAATGTAAATTTCACAAACAAATTTTAATTCGTACTTATGTAGCACCCAGCAGGCGTTAATATAGGGTCTTCTAAAGTTGTTCAATAGTGTAAAGCAATAAGACATTCATGGACATAGGTGCTATAAGAAGACAAAATGCTAATTTAGTCGACCTTTTGGTCGAAACGCCCTGAAACCCAAATAACTAATGTCATCTTTCTCGACTAGAAATACTGTATATGTAGTTGTATTGTAGACGAGCTGTAGGGCGGGACTTATCACCGACTCAGTTTGAAGTAACCTGTCCCGCCGACCTGTGTGATATGACTTTATGACCTGATGTGACATGACCTCCCACTGAACCAAATAAGGAGACCTGTTCCACTGTATCTAGTGCTACGTAATAATCACCGTGGACACGTGTGATCTGGCCCACCCTACTGGCCTGTGTGTGGCGCGACCAATGTGGCGGGTGTGGCATGACTCGTCCCACTGACCAGAGTTGTACCGCGAGACCAGTCGCGCTGGCCCAGGTGCGACGTGAGACCGTGTGGCCCAGTGCGACGTGACCTTCGCCACGTGACGCGTCCATGTGACTGCAGCTGCATTCGGAGACGTTTGAGGAGCCAGAACCGGAGGAGCCGTCCGACGTCAAGCACGAGACGGATGAGTCGGGCTGTCCGCCGGCAGGCGAGGCCGAGCCCGAGCTCGAGCTCGAGCTCGAGCCTGAGCCTGAGCCCGAGTCTGAGGCCGGACCCTCGGCTGAGCCGCCCGTCGACGACGAGCTCGCCGATGATGACGAGTCCATCACCGAGCGCGAGCCCGTCATCGAAGACGAGTTTGACGAGGAGGCCGAGATGGAGCAGATCGATGAGGACGTTGTCATGAACATTGAGGTGGAGCGGGTGAGTGGTCAAGTGGAGCGATTGGGTGGTCTGGTGGAACGAGCGAGTGGTCAGGTGGAGTGGATGAGTGTAAATGGTGACCGTGAAAACTTCACTGCTGATAATTGCAATCGTCAATATCCACAGCATGGCCCGTGACGAGTAATGTTATGCGTAGGGTATTCGAGGTGCTCGCAAATCATGCCCTTCAATTTATGCCGCATTCATTCAGGCTAAAACGGTAGTTTTGACTACTTTCACGGTGGATGAGACTAGTTCTGTCCCGCCGTTGTTAGCCATGTTTAACATGACCATTGTTTCCCATGCGTTGCAGCCTCGGCGCGGCCGAAAGCGGCGCTACTCATCGCGTTCGTCGTCCATGGGTAACGAGTTGGGCACCATGTACACGGAGGATGTGGAGGGCTCGTCCCCGCGCTTCAAGTGCATGCTGTGCCCGAACACGTACTCGCGACCAGCCAAGGCGCGCGACCATTTCATCGCCAAGCACGCGCAGATCAAGCGCTTCAAGTGTTCGCTCTGTACGGAGATGTTCCTGACGTACAAACAGAAGCGGCACCACGAGCTGAGTCACACGGCGGAGGTGTGCACCAAGTGCGGCAAAAAATACCCGGGCAACAAGCGCGGCATGCTGGACCGCCACATTTCCCAGTGCGGGGAAGTGAAGAAGTGCCGCGTGTGCGGCGCAGAGTTCGACAGCACCTCCGAGTTCATCAAACACCGGCGCGACGCGCACGAGAAGAACGCCACGTGCGACGTGTGTGGGAAAGTGGTGAGCGCGCGCAACCTGGCCTCTCACCGCGCCATCCACTCGGACGAGCGCAACTACACGTGTCACCTGTGTGGCTCCAGCTTCAAGGCCAAGGGCAGTTTGGACACGCACCTGCGCACGCACAGCGAGGATCGACCGTTCAGTTGCGACCAGTGTGGCCGCAGCTTCAAGCACCGCAACAACTGGAAAGACCACGAGCGCGGCCACCTCAACATCCGCGACTTCGTCTGCCACTTCTGCAGCAAGTCGTTCAAGCAAGCGAAGAATCTGAAACAGCATCTGCGCCAACACGACGCCAACCCGGAAATCTTCACGTGCCCGCACTGCCCGAGCACTTTCAAGTACAAGTACAACATGCTGGCGCATGTCAAGACACTGCACACGGGCGAGATGGGCCGGCGCGTGCGGCGCCGCATGCGCGCGCCGTCCGAGTTGGACGGCAGCCTGATGGGCGCACACGGGCCGGCGCTGCACGTGCACTCGTCCATGTCGGGAGTCGACGCTCTCCAGCTGTCGCCCAGCTCGGTGACCAGCGACTCAAACAGTGGCGTGCATGTGCAGCCGGCGGCAGCGGGGGCGGCGGCGGCGTCCACAGCGGCCCGGTCACTGCCGCAGCTCAACCCGCTCAACACCGGCGTCGTGTTCATGCAGACGCTGCAGCACCATAGCATCTTCTCGTCGTAGACGAGGCGGCCGACGGCACGCATCGGCCGCGCCGCCGCCACCCTCCGCCTCACATAGTTGTCTGTGTCCCGAGGCGGACCGCCACGCCGCGCGCACGAGACGTCGCACAAGCTCTATTATCCTTGTGGCCACAGTGCCATGTACACAGTCCATGTATGGGGACGACCGGTGCGCAGTAGAGTAGTCGAGGCGCGCCGACGTGTCCGAGACACGGCCGGCGCGCGCACAGTTTGTTACGGCGTCACCACGGGCCGCCGACGCCGACGCCGAGCGTAATTTGCGCGTCGCTTTCCGCACCGCCTGCGTGCCATTACTGGTGTATGGTACGGCCGATCGGTCGCCGTCGCCGAGCCATGTCGCCGACAGTGTCCGCGTCGAGTCGCACTGCCGCTCGCGACGCAACACCAGGGCCGCGCTACCCGCACATCGACCGAGGATAGCTTCGACCAGTACATTACCCGAGAAGCTGTGTGGTTCGCGTGCAGTGTCGGTCGCGCGTGTCCAGTGTCTGACACGGGCCAGGCCGCCAGGAGATATGGATCGGGGCCATAGTCACATTCCCGGGGACGAGTGTTTGTGGGTGTGTGCGTGTGTGCGTCCCACGCGGCGCCGTGGCGTCAGGTAGTGTAGCGAGGGGTGCAGTATCATGCCCGCCTGGTGCCGTTGACGCACGCCTTGCATTCGCCGTGTGTGTCCGCATCGGCGTAGTCACTGTCCGGTGTTGTCGCTGCGAGCGGCCGACTCGGAGGTATCAGGGGTGTACAGACGTCCGAGAGGGCGCGCCCGACCCGCCACCACGCGGGACGAGGTGGAGCGCACCGATCTGTGCTGGGGCCTCTTTGACGAGCTTGTTTCCGCGGGGTGTGACACCGCTTACAGTGGGATGCGTTTATTTGTACACGATTTGCGTCAACTCTGGTGGCTATGTACAAGCATGAACGTATGCAGTATGGGGAATACAAAAACGGTGCACTAATCGGTCGTGTCGCCCGCTGCTGTCGGCTCCTCTGCGGCCGCGTCACCAGCCGCTGTCGGCTCTCCCGGGGCCGCTGTCAACTCTTCGGCAGCAGTGTCGTCCTGCTCGGCGGCCGTGTCGCCCGCTGCTGTCGGCTCCTCGGCCGCCGCCTCCACAGTCTCGTCCGTCCTCCGTTTCTTGATGGCCTTCTTGTTCTTCTGGCGGTTCTTATGATCTGCGAACGAAAGCGGACGTAATAGAGTGGAACGCTGGTGAGTAGAGTGGAACGTTCTTCCGACCGCCGATTAACGATGCACGACGCTCCGATACACCCCGGTTTTCATTGCGCTGTGACTGCCATCGCATACATGCAACGGTGCGGGAACTGCCGTGTAACGATTTTATGTCTGGGACGAGTGGTCTAGGCGGTTAGATGCTCGTCTCACAGTCGACAGATTGTGGGTTCGAATCTCATCTGTCGCTACTCTTCGCCCGTGACCAATCGGCGTGAGAGATTGGCGACGCTATATGACTCAAGGGTCGACGGGTCGACGTATCGTAAAACCAATAATCAACCAACGATTTTATGTCAAGTAAACAGATCATGCTTTTAGTCATATATAACCAACGTACTTCGTTCTTCCACCAAATATCTCGAGAAAAAATGATACCGCAAAATCCAAGTCCTTCGCTTCGCGTGCTAGGTCACTAGGCTACGGGAATCTAATAATTTGATGGGGGGGGTTCGAAGACTTGACGACATTGGTTGATTAATTTTCGACCAGTTATTTACACCGTAATAGAAAGCCTAAGTATCGTGACAACGCACCCCACCAACAGCGTGGGTTAAACGAGTTATTCATGTTAGAACATTGAAGCACATGCAACGGGTAGGTTTACGCAACAGGAAAGTATCGCCTTGTCGCTATCTACAAACGACGGCCGTTCACCTGGCCTAGCGGCAGCGCCGACAAGACATGGTTTTCTGCGGCCGACCCCCGCTGAGTGGCTGACACACGGGCGGGGCCGGTACTGGTGCCGGACGTATTATCGAAGAGGGCACTACCGAAGAACTGACCCGAAGTTCGAATAAAAAGAAATATATCCCGAGTTGGTTGGAAAGTTGTTACATTTGGATGATCGGTGACAATGGGACTTCAATTGCTATTTAAATTAATAACTGTCCAGTCTATTTCCTACGTTTCGGCTATTGCCTTCATCAGGGTACAAGGTTACCCATCAACGTCAATGTTGATTGGAAAGCCTTGTACCTTGATGAAGGCGATAGCCGAAACGTAGGAAATATACAGAAAAGTTATTAAGTTAAACGTCAATTTAAGTCTCATTGTCATCGATCATCCATATCCCGAGTTAGGGGGAAAAAGAACAGCATTTATGTTTTAATATACCCGGTATTGGCTTCCACCAGCGTGCTCCTGTACCCACTGCTGAACTTCCACATTTACGGAATACTTGACGTCCGTAAAGTCAGCAGAGAATTATATGTCGAAGTTACGATTTTCTTCCAAATCAATGTTGCATTGAATCACGTTGAATTTGAAGAAAAAACCTATTCAGCTCTTAACAACTGCCAGTGTACGTCATATTGCCATCTTCCCTAGTGTACGGGGGGTGGATTCGATCCTCTAGCGCAGGGGTCCCCAACCCGCAGAGTACCGCGGGCCGCATCGACAAGTCCGAGAGGGCCCGAGGGCCGCACCAATAAAAAATATCTGAAGACCACATATTATACAGAACAAAAAATTTAGAAGAATTTGTTAATGAGACACCTGGTGACATTTCTCAGCACAAAGCTTATCAAAATCAGGGGTAATGGAACTAACACTCAGCAAGAGAACGTCGTCCAAGTGGTCATCTGCACCGATGACCCAGGAAATGATCTGGCGGGCCGCACGCAATGTTAATTTTGACGAGTGGCCGCGGGCCTCACGGAATGGTCTCGCGGGCCGCATGTGGCCCGCGGGCCGCGGGTTGGGGACCCCTGCTCTAGCGCTTCCAAACGTATAAATCGTGAGATACTGTCGAGTGCAACACGCTTGTTCTTGTTTCACGTCACCAGCACGCCCCGTTTTGGAACGCTAAGGTGGTCGCAACAAACCCCTACCTGCACTGAGGAAGGTGGTTAGATGTCGTGCACAGGCAAGGGTTAAAATGTGGCCACATTTTGCATACATCATGCAGCTACTATACAAATTACCAATATTTAATTATGTATGGAAGTAGGGCAGTTGATGCGAATGAAAACCAATCAGTCCTAGCAACAAAAAGCACCTAGTATAATGACATCATCAGCTCAAACCTGCTGGCATGTTCAGAAAGCTTGCTTATTTTAGTCATTGTCTTCAGTTCCTGAACGTCTTCATTCATTTATTTTTATGTTTGCATAAATATTACCCCACTAGATTGACAGGTAGTAATTTGGGTCAACATATCATGGGTAGGGTAAATTTGAAACGTGATATATACTTTTATATATACACACAAACACACACATATATATATATATATATATATATATATATATATACACAAATGTTTACTTCCTCCTTCCACTTACCCCATGTTCAGTAATCTTCAACTATCCAGTATATAAAGTACTCCGCATGCTCTGCACGTCATATGCCCAATCTTGATGTTGACGACGTTTGTAGATCAGGACTAAATCGCTGTGCTTATAGTGTCCCAACGAGCATATTAATATTGTATGGGGCTTCAAGGAAGGGATCAACAAAATGCGTCTACCCTTGTGATATCACGATCAAAAATTGGGCCAGACAGAAGGCGGAAAGCAAGCGCAACAAGAATACGAGATAGATAGAGATAGAGAGAAAGATAGAGATAGAGAGAAAGATAGAGACAGAGACAGAGACAGAGACAGAGACAGAGACAGAGACAGAGACAGAGACAGAGACAGAGACAGAGACAGAGAGAGACAGAGACAGAGAGAGACGAAAGCAATCCGCGAGTACAGAGAGACGAGGGGTGATGGTGGCTGTAATCCAGCCCAGCTGAGTGACGCCGGGCTGGGTGATTGGGCCCAGTGCGAGCAGTGAGGCTGTGAAGAATGGGAACGACGGAAGCATGAAGGGAAAAGGATGGACGCAGGGTAAGAGCAGGATCCAACACTAGCAGTATGGGGCCAATTTCACTAACATCGCAAGCTGCGTATTCACACCGAATTTGGTGTGAATACACATTTAGGTAATCTTATGCAATTATATTTAATGTAATAAGATTTATTTATAATAATTATATATAATCATATTTAGTATTTAAGTCACCAACAGCTGACTGGCAGTCAGCTGACTGACTTCAATACCTTGTTAATGTAACGAAAGTGTGATGGGCAATACTTGCAGATGACCTAAAGGTGTATCCCCACCAAATTCAGTGTGAATACACAGCTTGTGATGTTAGTGAAATTGGCCTATGATTAGTAACAGTATAACAGGAAAGAGCATGAGAGGCACCAGCCGTAATGCAGTACAAGAGAATCTCACAAAAGTCAAAGCGGGGAGGCGGGGGAAAATAAACAGCACACACACAGAGGCGCAGGCAAGTCCCAAACTCCAGAAAAACATACACTTTATTTAAAAAACAAACATTTTGTGATGTGCACCACTCGGAGGCAAACATTTTCGGCGCGCTTTGCGCGTCGAATGCGGTCTCCAATTCCATTTTGGATGGAAGGTTGAGACCCTTAAGAAAATCCCGCCTGCGCCCATAAGTACACATGTTGTTAGTCATCACAGAAGCGGGCACGCAAATCACAACGAAGCGATGGCATTGCGATTGGCGCTAAGTGACCAAACCTGATCGACGCGCCCTAAAACCGTAACAACCAACCAACGATGGCGCTTCGACTCGGCACTGTTTCAGTTTGCAGTGCAGACGTCGAGGCGGGAGGCTCACCTTGGAGCGCCTCCTTGAGCGGGTCCGAGAACTCGTCGAAGTCCATGTCGGTCAGCGCCGCGATCACGTCGCCGCCACTCACTGTCTTTCGTTTGCTCTGCTGCGCCTGGGGCAGGAGAGGGGGAGGGCGAACACGTGAGTCGCGACATCGAAACTCACTCTCTGACACGGGGTGGTTGCGGAGGACAAACACGACACATATTCTTAAATTTAAGGTAGTATAGTGAGCCCCGACATTATCGGGGTGAGGAGGGCTAGGCCACCCAATGTATTCTTGATAATGATCATTGCATATTACACCTGTAGACATTACATGCAAGGATGAATCGAACTACTCACCGGACTATTGCACCGAAAGGTAAGGTTGACTCACCAGACTATTGGACTAGCAGGCAAGGTTCACTCATCAAATTGCTGAACAGAACGGCAAAGTTCACTCGCCAGACTGCTAGACAGGGAGGCAAGGTTTACTCACTAGACTGTTGGACTGAGAGGTCAAGTAGAGCACAAATACGGAGGCGGCCCGACAGACGGCCTGGCGCGCCTCCTTAGAGACGTTGCAGCCGTCAGGCAGGGCGTCCTTCATCAGACGTGACACCACCGCTGCTGGCAGGTTCAGGTCTTCGGGCCGCTCCGCCATCACTGCACTCAGCACAGGTCACCTGGGAAAGAGACTCACATTGATGGAAAACAGTCGCTGCTGCTCACGCTATTGAAAAGGGATTGCCATCAGCAAGGGGAAAATTAAGGTCATGACAAAAAATTGGCATAAGAAGAGGAAGTTACTGATAAAAACAGGTGTCCATTACTAATAACGATGTACGACAATAATTATCTTTGCTACCTAATGGTACTATTTTCCTGCTTTCCATCGACAAATTGATCAAAATGTCAGCAAGGTGACCATCACCATGGATATCTACTGTACAAAAAGGTGGCCATAGTCTACCAAGACTGCCACCATGGACCATACAACTAAGGGAAGCAAACCATATCACCCAAGTTACAATGCTTGAGACCAAGTGAAATAAGTTCCGAAAATCACAAGAAGAGACTTTCACCACATTCAATTGTGTGTCTCGATGACTTTCAGGACAACATGTCTCAGATTTAGGAAAACGAGCAAACTGGACTGCAGTTTGATACTTGTACTACTGCTCAGAGAGCACAGAAGAGTAGGCTCAACAAATAACGGAGGCAAATGAAGCTGGCAAGAACACAGGATACAGTGTTGTCTTCAGCACATCAGTCGCAAGCAAGTAGGGCAGCATCCCTTGCATCAAGGTCATCTGTCAATCATGGCGTCTCCTCCAGCAGCGCCACACACAAAAATACATGCTGAGGGTGATCATCATGGACGACGCAAATCAACCTGCTAGCATATGGCCTCATCAACGACCGCATGGACTCGGAGACCAACACTTCTGCCAGACCTCTGGCAATTGGATAACCAGAACTCTGTGAGTGGACTGTGGAGCTGAGTGAAGCAAACGCCTTCCGGTAGCAATAGTCCATTGTTAGTCAAATGTACATTGTCCCAAGAAGCATCAGTAAATTCAAGCATGTTGCATATAGTGGACATTGAGACAAACATTATTGGACATTAGACATTGAGACAAAACATTGAGACAAACATCCAGCCTCACAGGCTATTAATCTAACACATTCATGACATTTCAACCTTTCGCCGACATAGGTTATGTCTACATAAGCTCAAATTGGAGTTCACAGTATGAATATCTGCACCATCAAATAATCATGCCATGGGGGACACACCTGATTAATGATTAAAATAGTTATAGTTAAAAATGTTACATGGGTCTGCTTAACCAAAGCAGCATATATCTGCTTTTGCTCAAACATACCCATGAGTTCAAGGTGCTGATGAGCAATGCTAGGCTGAGCATTGAACAATGGTCTTACAGGACACAACTGCAGTAGAATAGGATTTTGGACAAAAGTATGTGAGGACAAATGCACATATGGCACATGTACCTAACCAAATGTACATAAATGCAGAGGTATGCATGCATAGATGTACATACATTGGCTGATGCGTATATTTGTTTGAAGATACTTTTACGGCTACATACATTCACACTTACATACATTTGTTCATACGTACACATGCTTACATACATTTGTTATACATACACTTGCATTTTGGTTGTGTAAACTTGCATTTACATACATTTGCTCTGAGGTACTTTTGTGTTTACATACCTTTACCACCTATGCACATTGTGCGTAAGTATTTTCACTTACATACATTTGGACTGAGGCACATTTGCTCGTAGGTACTTTTCCATTTACATAAATTTGTACTTCCATATATTGGCTCATACATACATTTGCATGCACATACTTTTGTGCTTACATGCATTTGTGCTTACATACATTTGCACACACATACTTTTGTGTTTATGTACATTTGCACTTACATACATTTGCTCACACATACCTTTGCACATACATATTTTTGTGCATGCATACATTTGCACTTAAGTAAAATGCATACAGATTCAGGCCACCAAAACATTTTGAGGTTATTGAGCAGCTCCAATGTGACATGACTGATGTAGGTATGGCAAAGAGCACCATTGAATAACCCTGTGACACCCTACATTTTGCTATATGTATATTTCTTGCAAGATATTCCCACACACATATTTGCACTTATCCTGCATAGAAAGAAGAAGCACATTAGAGAAGATATTCATCAGCTGATCTTGATACAAATGTACATAGCAAAAAAATGTATATATTGGAAATTGTGTGTGGTGTTACAATGTCATGTCCTCAAAAATCATACTTTGATATACAATGTGGTATCTATTATAAAGCGTGATTGAAATATGCATTGCACAATGTTGCATCAACTGTATTTCAATGCTCAAATTCAATTATTGCACTTGTATGAAAGGTCACCAAGCAAAATTAATGCTGTAGATACATATTTCAAAACACCAAAACCACTACATTTGAAGGGATGCTACCATGTATCACTTGTGATCTATCTGCTGGCCATCTTACTAGTTCCAGCATACAAGTTTTATTGGAAAGTTTTTTTTCTGATCAATACATATGATCCAGATGAGGATAACCAAGATATGCTTAAAACCCTGTGGTAGATTTTAGGAAAAATCATAATTACATTCATCATAATAAAAGTAATGCTTTGGGTTTAAGGGTGCTTCGACCAAAACGTGATCATTTAGCGAGTAATGCTTAAATTTTATTGTGGAAATTGTGAAAGGATTAAAGTAGCATTTAGGATGTTTCAAACCTCAGAAGCAAACCCTATTAATCATGATTATACATGGAGGAACTGCATACTATACAAAATGGAATGAAGGGAAAACAGTAGGCAAGAAGAACAGCAGTGCAACTAATACTTCAATGCATAGTACAATAATACAATACATGATCAATACAAGAATCATGCCATCATTGCACTGGTCATTTCCAAATGGAACATATGCATGTTTGCATTCAGCAGATTAGAAGGATTCAGGCAGCTAAAATTGCAAGGTTGTACAACCAGGTTAAGAGTGCATTGCTTGACAAAGGCAAAAAAGGTTGAAGTATTTGCTGATCTGGAAAAAGAAATAGTAATTGCAGATCCATTGAATCACTATCACTAAATAAAAAAGCAGTGCAAACTAAAAAGGACATTGAATTATTGCACAATTTAATTTGCATCACAAAATTATATTAGGGTTGAGCCAACCTCTCAGTGAACTATTGAGATCTGATTGCATGTGTTCAAAAGAATGTGCCTACTGCACAACTGCTACACACACACATTTTGCTGATATACATTTGATGCATTAATGCATATTTACATACATGCATATTCTACCCAAAATTAATTTGCTTAACATACCTTTGTTTTGTCACCATATCAATTTCAGGACCAGGGAGTTTGCACTTCATAATTCATGACATACATCATCAAATACTTTGTAACAATCAAACAGACAATATCCACAACACAGCTACCATCCATATTATTTGAGATTGCATTGTGAACTGGCAACATTTCCTCCATAGTCAATGTACTAGGCATAAATAAAATGTTGTGTGATGAAGGTATCAATCTTGTTTGTATTACAACAACTATCTGCAACATTATTTTCTATCAAGGTACAGGGCATGTCCTGGATCCGGAAACAGGCTGTTTTTACCAACCATGCTTCAGTACAGCCCTGATAAGCAGATTTTTTTCAGCCACAAGCACTCATCAGAGAAATAGGTTCCCAGTTTGAATTGGGAGGAAAAGGGGTAAATTTGCAGTATAAGGTAATTTTCGATTTTTTCTTCTTCAGAATACTATGTTTATGAAGGTGACTAAGATGATGGGATCACTTATTTTCTGTGCAAATGCTTACTTTTCAGGTTGTGAGCAAAGTAATTCCAAAAAATGGGCTTTGAGTTAGGTAACATAGCATAAAAAGAAATGTTAAAAAAAGCAACATAACATACCTTTGGATAACAAAATCCCAAAACTCAAATTAGAAAAAATGGCAAGCAATTTGAAGCAAAATGAAACTTCTCAAAATTAAAAAGAAACCGAACCAGCCTAACCTAACTAAACCCAATCTAAGCTGCTTTTGAAGAAGACAAAATTTTCTTCAGAAAATATTTGCTTAAAAAAAGGAAATTTTTTGGTATTATTGTGCTTTAAGATGGTAACAAGAAAAGTTTGTAATGCATTTCCCTCCATAAAGCAAACAAATGGGTTAGGTTTGGTTAGGTTACATTAGTTTAGGTTTCTTAAGTTGGAAAACTTCCAAATTTTTGTTCTCTTTTTCTCATTTGCACAGAAAATAGGTAAGTGGTCTCATCATCTTAGCCACCTTCATCAACATGGTATTCTGAAGAAAAATTATAAAAAGTAAAAAAACACCTCATACTGAAAATTTACCGCCAAAGGAACTCTCATAAATGGCACCCCTCCAGACAAGTGTTCCCATGCCAATTCCTGGATGAACAACAACTGAATAAGGAACAGCTGAAACTGTAATATTTTCGGTCCCGAAAAGGTAAATGTTATCTTTAAGGTAGGTAGGTTGTTAAGCATTTAGGGTGGTAACTTGACATACTGGTTTAGGCACTTTCCTCCATTTAGCAACTAATCAGGAATCACTATTTCTTACACGAAACTTCCTATTCTGCCACGCGACTAGGTACAAACCAGTTTGCAAACGCTGGAAATGAGATACAGCGATTGCAACCGCCAAGAATTACAGATGTATTTCAGGCGCTATTTTCGGTCCCAATCCAGAATGTTTTCAATCGTTACGACGAGCTATGATCGGAGGACATGGAATTCTGAATAAACTTTCTTGAATGTCAATGGTATGATTTTTTTTCATGAAATTTTGTTCGTCGAAGAATATAATATTCATTTCTTATAACCATGAATTGTTCAAATACACGATTTCTTTCAAAACATTGTAGAGAAGTGCTCGGAGTACTTCTCTTTCAAGAGGAATACGATCCGCACGTAATCACAGAAATAATTGAAAATTGATGAGTATTTTCGTTCAATTAAACATGAAAATTGACGCGGAGTAATGGATATTGGTAATGTGAATTTAATGAAATATCGCTATGCCGATGACCACATTACACCTAAATTTGCATTTTCACATTTTTAATGTGTTTATCAAACCAAAAGAGACGAAAAAGAAGCACAGGGAGGGACCGTGACGAGAGGCGGCGCAGCTGTGTGAAGAGAAAGAGGTGTACGGAGTGTTTGTGTTATGCATGAAAATTGAGAAAGGTCCGTTCGGGAAATTTTAGTGAGTCTTATATTGACGATAATTCATGCAATGGTGACATTTGATCTGTGATGTGCGTTGGAGAACTCCCGTATGTATACAGAAGACACATGTAGGGCTCGAAGAAGATTTGCCGATGCGCTCCCTGGAATATGGGTGCCAGCCAGGGTAAAGAGAAGTCATTACATACGGTGGGTGCGGCCTCAAAGCCGAAGAACTCAAAATACCGCCAATCGAACAAGGACTTGAGTGATCAAAGGCTCATTAATCGGAGGAATGTCTTCACAGAGCATAATGGTAAGTGGCATTCATGCAAAACAAATGCCTGGACCTAGGTGCCTACCTAGGTAGGTTCAGATGGATATATAGGTACATGGTATCAGTATAGGCCCTACCTACCTCGACTTACCTAAGTGCTTGGATTCTGCATAACATTATGCTTCCAATATTGTGATGTAACTTCTTTGTGCATTTTGTGGTTCATGTTCATGTTCATTGTGGTTAACAACAAATTTACCTCAGTAACCTAGGGTACCCAGTCTCACCTGTCGCTACTCTTTGCCTGCGACCAATCCGCGTGAGAGATTGGCGACGCTACATGACTCAACGGTCAATGTGTTGTAAAACCAATAACCAACCAACCTCAGTAACCAGGGGACGAGTGGTCTAGGGGTTAGATGCTCGTCTCACAATCGAAAGATTGTGGGTTCGAATCTCACCTGTCGCTACTCTTCGCCCGCGACCAATCAGCGTAAGAGATTGGTGACGCTATATGACTCAACGGTCGACCTGTCGTAAAACCAATAACCAACCCAACTTAGGTAGGTATGTGGTTTAAGGTAGTTTTTATTTCGAATTTCCTTTTCCAATGCAATGTTTATGAATGTGCTTTACATGATATGACCATTCATTTCCTCTGTAAATGCATGCTTTTCAGTTGGGATACAAAATAACAAATTGGCTCAGAGTTGGGTAATAAGTATAGAATAAAAGGTGATGTATGAAATAAAGGAGGAAGGGACGAGTGATCTAGGGGTAAGATGCTTGTCTCACAATCAAAAGGTTGTGGGTTCGAGTCTTACCTGTCGCTACTCTTTGCCCGCGACCAATCGGCGTGAGAGATTGGCAACACTATATGACTTGACTGTCCATGTGTCGTAAAACCAATAACCAACCATGCAAGAAAATGAATTATTTTTAATGGAGAATTTTCAAATAATTTTTTTCTTAGAAAATCAAATTAGAAACTTAACCTAACTGGTTAATATGATGCAGTGACTCATACATATAAATACATTCCTCTGCAATATTTATAAATACTATAAATACCTCTGCAAATACATACTTTTTTCAGTTGGTGGGCAAAATAACATGAAAAAAGACTCAGTTGGGTAATTAGTGTTCAAAAGAAGGAAAAAATGTAACAACTTAATTTAACCTAGCCAGCCTAACTGCATGAAATAAAAATCTTTTAAATATTGATAATTTTCAAATATAAAAAATAAAATGAAAAAACCTAACCTAACCTAACCTAGTCAATCTGTTTTGTAAAAAAACAAAATGTCCCAATTTTTTTTTAAACTTAAAAGAAATACCTAGCCTAACCAATCCTAACCTCTGCTTCATGGAGGGACTATGTGTAAAATGTAAAAATTGTCTTGTGGATACCTAAAAGTGCAATACTACTGGTCCTAGTTACCCAGGTAGGTACTAAAATATAAATAACAAGTTCCATATACCTAGATGCCATTTCCTACAGCTCTATATGTGAGGAAGCATCATATTCTCACATTTCTATCCCCAGACACTGCAGTCGGCATGCCCTTAAACCCAAATAATCAATCAATCAATATCCCCAGACAGTAGAATATTTGCAAAGATGTTGAAATAAACAGACTCAAAATATTGGCAATAAGTAGGTAGGTATCTACCTACTCATAGCCATCATAGCAGGTTTTGCTGCAGAACGACTTGTACGAGCTTGTGAAGTGGTCCAAAAAATGGCAAATGAAGTTTAATTTTGATAAGTGCAAAGTCATGCATGTAGGTAGGCAGCATATGAAGGCACCATACTTGATGGATGGCCAAGTACTATCTGTGACTGAGCAGGAGAAGGACTTAGGTGTTATTTTGAACACAAAATTGGGGGCATCAGAACAGACCAAAGAAGCCAGGAAGAAGGCACTAAGAATGCTTGGGGCGATACAGAGGAATGTGTCATACAAAAGTGAGGAGGTCATCAGGAAGCTTTACTGTGCATATGTCAGGCCACATTTGGAATACTGTGTCCAAGCTTGGTCCCCTAGTTATGAGAAAGATTGTTGGCTTTTAGAGAGAGTACAAAAGAGGGCAACAAAAATGGTTAATGGTATAGGCAACCTGGCATATGAGGAAAGATTGAAGAAATTGAATATGTTTTCACTTAGATATAGAAGGCTGAGAGGAGATCTCATCAAGGCTTTTAATTGGCGTGAGAGATTGGCGACGCTATATGACTCAACGGTCAACGTGTCGTAAAACCAATAACCAACCATCAAGGCTTTTAAATTTGTTCATGGTCAGGAACAGGGATATCTCAGAGAAATGTTTGAATTTAACAGAAATGATGCAATTAGAGGTCATGAATTCAAAATTAAAGTTAATCACAGCAGGACAAGGTTCAGACAGTCTTTCTTCACAAACAGGGTAGTAGAACACTGGAACCAGCTGCCAGGAACAATTGTCAGTAGCAACACACTGAACATCTTTAAAAACGGCATAGACAATCATTATAAGAATAGGGGGCTTGTTTTTCTGTATTCCAGGGAGGGTTGATTGACAGATTTGGTGGGCAAGTGGTTCAGTGTACAAAGTGCAACCAAGAAGGGCCCTTGTGGCTCATAGTTGCACTGATCTTTTATGTCTTTATGTCATTCTAACTTGCTGGACAATTGGCTTGCTCCTGTTGTATCTCAGAGCATACAAGGGTATATATAGAAGCCCCTGGCTGCAAAATGGAAAAGAAATGTATGGACCAAGCTTGCTAAAGCTTACCGAAAGAAAGTTTATTATGCCATTTCTTTGAGAAATAATTTATCAGCCAGATAAGCACTATTTAAAATCTTGTCGCTTGATATTGAAATAGCAGACCATGCAGACTCCTTTTGGCTGTGTACTGATATTTGGCAACCAAACATCTGTAGGTTTTAGCAATCCAGCATAATGTTAAAAAGAAGAAGAACAACATGACACATACAATCTAATGAAACCTAGCCTAACCTATTAGAAAACATTTTTGTTCTTGGAAAAACTTCATACCATTTTTTCTAACTTTTTAAGCTTCAGAAATCTTACCTAACATGATCTAGCCTATCTTAACTTTTATAAAATCAGAATTTGTTTTGATCTTTTGCTTTGATAGTTTTCAAACAAAAACACTTAACCTAACCAAGCCTAACCACTTTGCTTGCTACATGGAGGTAGAATGTATGTAAAAGCTAGTGCACATAACCAAACCATAATCATAATAATACACATAGCTCTGCATACTTCATATATCAAATGCACAATTGCTTATAGCAACCTGCAACATTGATGATGTGCATGGTAATAGGTGCCACTTGAACATTGTGCACTGTCTGTTGGAACATGTCATCCTATCCACCCCTTTGGTTTCACACCCAGGAACATTGTGCACTGTCTGTTGGAACATGTCATCCTTTCTACCCCTTTGGTTTCACACCCAGTCATTGTGCCTTTTTTGCTTTGTCCCTCTAAATTGTCCTATTGTTCTTGTTAAATGTGCCCTTTTCCTCAGTATGTGTACCTTTTACCAATTTGTCCATCCAATGACCATGCATTACAAAAATGTCCTGTTACAGACAGCTGGTATAAAGCATGATATAGCATATAATTTTCAATTGACTAGATGGGCTTGAGAACTGCTATGCAAGCATGAAACATTATGCTATTTCAACTTGGAAGAACATGTGAAAGAGAAGTGGGGAAGCATGTGCATTGAAATGATGACCAAACTTAAAATTTACCAGTGTTTGGTAACCTAAAACCTACAGATGCTTCATCCTGTGGTTGATTTTGTCATTGATGTTTTATATTTGCAGGTGATTATATCAAGTTGCTCTGTGACATGTGATATCTGCACATTAAGTGTGTGTTGCAATGGTTCTAGTGCATACAATGTATATCAACATTCTGTGATCTCATGTAGAGATAGGGATTGAATTGCAATAATTATTTTACATTGCAACTGGGTGTGCAAGTGGGGGTGACCATACCATGCTTAGAAGTTGAAACAAATTGTGGTCAAATACACCCATGATTCATGACTGTATGATTTGTGTTATGCTGGCATTGGGCTATGTGCCATATGCTATCTGCAATGAAATAATGCATCACAATTTGTTGGTCTCCTTCAACTTCCAGGTACAGTACAGTTATATCGACCCATTTGCAAGGACCCCTTATATAAAATTGTTAGTTTCCCACCCAGGCTTCTGGAACAGAATGATGCATTTGCAATGATAGAACAGAATGATGCACCATAATGATGTCTTTTTTGGTCTTTTGGTGGCATATTTTACTGTTACTTTGTTTCCATGTTAGTATAATTATTCTGGTGACCAAGTTATAGTTGACCAATCAGCCAGATTCTCCAGAATTTTTTCCAAAATCTTCCAGAGACAGGGTATTCAATCTGATACAAAACTAGGTCCCTTTTTGCCTTCAGTTAGCCCTTCATTGATGTTTAGGAAGGTACCTAAACATATACCATGATATAATATGGTATGTTATGATGACATATAACCATTATCATTTTAACTTGCAAACTAGAACTAAGCATTAGTATTGTGTAAGAAACTGGGCCTTTGTTATAAGCCTAACAATGTTGCTGGTTCACAGGTTTCGAAAAATAAACTTTCTGGATTTTTGGTATCCAGAACAATATCATCTCGGGAAAGTTATCCTCATTTGTATAATGTGTTGGTTAAATGGTGCTGTTTGGCAATAAGCTGCTCTGTGATAAAATGCTCAAGGTTCACTGTAAAGTACAAACTGAGATTCTGATGTCACAGGTTTGAAGACAAATATCCTCTCCCTATGTGATAACCCAAAAGCGTCTCTCCACATCCATAGCCACAAACAGCAAACCCACCCCTGCTGGATTAACAGTTCTGTTTGGTATTCATGTAACCCTATTCTAGCCCATCTGATCCACAGGCAATCATGTCAACTCATGATCAATGCATAACAATAATAATTAACATGAACTGCAATATAACAGGTCAAATTACTAAAGCAATTTTCCAGATGAATATCAAACAGCCATCTACATGAATAATCATTACTGTGGAATGCTATCAATTGGCCTATATCATGTGGAGTTTACAAGTTTTGAGACTGTTGCCAATTCAATTGGCAAGAGTTTATGTTAAATATGTTGTCCGAACTTTATAAAATGTTGAGCACAATGGGTGTGATATAACCATATCATTTGATGCACACTGATCCCATAATATCTACCTAATTAAGGATGGAGAGGATATTCTTGATGGAGTACAAATGTGGTTTCCCAAATACAGCCATGAAATAAATTCTGCTCAAACTTGTTAACACAAACACAGAAACACCATATGAAAAAAGGCATTTGACTAATGCATGCATGTTGTCAAGTGCTCAAACGAACTTCACTGTCATACTTGAAGTGAAGTGCCTGTCTAAAGCTGCTTGGTATCAAGTGTCCTAATCGAGCAGCCCATTAGTGGTTGGACTCTGGTAGAAATGCATCATTTATTGAGTTGTTTCCATGCAGTACTGACCATGATTTCACATGATGATTATCATTGACATGTCAACTAGGTAAAGGAGAGCCACCCCTGATGCTGGGATGTTGCAACTCCTGTATGTCCAAATGTTTTATTTTGGCAGGGGGGAGGGAAGTTCTCTGTAATGCGCTTGGTGCTTTATAAATTGCATGTATATAATTTGAACATGACATAAAGTGTGTTCAAAGTGAACATACAAGTGAAACAAAAAAACTAACCAATATAATTTCCTGTTGCTAGCTTGAAGTAAAATACCAGTAGCCAGTTCATAATACCCCCAATATCTAGCAACTCAGAAGGGATTTTCATACCTGCTGTAAAGTCTTCATGCATCCTTTTATGTTTAGCACTATGAAAAGACGTTGGTTTTCCATGTTCTGGTCATTTCCTTCTCTTGGACATTTCTCGGTTGTCACTACACCTATTTCTTCCCCAAAAAATAGCATTATCACTTCAAGTAGCTCGATTGACTTGTATTAGAAGGCATAGGGCAATTATATGTTGTAGGAGATGCTAAACTGGTGAAACGCTAGCCAGATCACTACTCAGTTCTTAGTCCAATTTGGATCATTGTAATATTAACCATGTAATGTTTCTACACGGTTGCTCAGCTTGTTCTGCTGAATGCAGTGTCAGGATGCTGAATCCAAAATGGCACTGATACGTAATTAGCTCAATGCGCACCAACCATCGGCCTTGCTGTAAAGGGAGTGCAATGCTTTTGAACATAATTTGGAAGCTCTGAGACTCATATTGGGCGGATTGATATGTTGACAACACCTGTCTGGGTGAAAATGTGCGTCATCGCCACATCAAACGTCGCTGAGAAAGTCGGAATTGATAGCGAACTTGTGAACGAACTGCTTCGTAAAAGCGATACGCTGCTCTTCACCTCTGACAACTGGTGATGTATTGTACTTGGTATTGCATTAACTGAAGATCCTTTTTGGGGGGATGTGCCGGACAGAACTCTGGCTGGGGATGTCTTCGAGGACGACTTTCACGATCGATTTTAATAGATCAATTGATCAATTGATTGTCGTATTCATGTGTTTAAGTTAGCAATAATTCCAGTTCAGAAAATTATCGCACAGCCTACGAATAGTCTTCCTGTCTGGAAGTCAGTCTGCGTTTTGAAGGTGGCTCGGAATTTTCGTCGTGCACGCATGTGATATTTCGTCGTCTATCGTAAATTGTCGATACTAGATACATGTTGTCCAGGACATGATTGATAATGGTCAAATTGTATTGTCGCGAATTGTCTACATTATGCATTTTGCTGCACATAGAAATACGTTTTTCTTGTTTTTCGCATTCCTTTTTCGCATTTTATTCGTACACGAAAGACACACAAAGTATTTATTTTCATCCTGTATTTCACAAGTGCTCCCCACCATATTAAAGTCAGGGAATTAAAGTCACATTAAAGGCAGGGAAAAGTAGCAGTAGTCTGGTTATGCTTGGATCATGCTTTGAGCACGGTTACAGGCGTGCTGAAACTTAATTGTTCTGTGTATCATTTCTGGGCATAAAATGGAAAATTGTTTACTTCTTGAAAACTCCACTGAACATCCCAATGCTCATATCAATATGTGTAGTTAATAAAACAAAAGGCGGAGTACACTTTCCTAGGATTGGAATGGGTATGTGATATGTTCTTGGTATTGTGCTTATAAGGCTGATATTTCGGCGGTTGATATGTGTATCATAAATATGCCTTAGGTGCTGGTTTTTATGCAGTGATGCATATCTAACCAATGCAATGCCATGTCCTCGTATTACCTATATACGTTCACATTTTGCAACGGAAGCAGTCGGCGAAACGTGAGCAACTGTCATCTGCACTCAACCAGATGGCGACAAATGAAGACCGTATATCTAGCTGGCACCTAGCGTCTAGAAGATGACAGTTGTACTCGAGCTATGGATGTAGACAGTAAGATGTCGTGCTGAGCAGATCTTGAGCTTGGCCAAGTAAATGTCCTAGTTGCTTGGTAGCAAGAGTAAAATACCACGGGCGGCGCTTGTGTTGCCAAAATGTAAATACTGCTCGGGAAAAATTAATGTGGGAATACCGTGACAGCTGAAGAGCGTGCTGCAATGTCACATGAAGTTCGAAAACAGTATGCGGCCACAATCCCATGAATACAAATTATACCACTTTCAATGAAGCCACATGTTAAAGTTGTTTGTCATCCCATGGTACATCGTTAGCAAGTTGTAGGACCATCACAAGTGTTCTGATCGGGTCGACCTCTCAGCTTAATTGTTTCTGATAGTTGACAAGCAATTAGTCAGGTAGCCGGCCAGCTAACCAAATACTAATTAATTAGCTAACTGACCAGTTACCTAACAAACTAACTAGCCAACAAACCGACAGACAGACCAACCGGCGTCGGTAAGACCGCTCCCCTGTCTAGCCCCGAACGGCGTAGTTCGTGCTTATTGCTGAAGCAAATCGACAAACAAACAAAGGCATCGTGAATATATCGGTGATGCATCAACGTCCCATTAACCAGTTGGCATCTCGGTACTCGACTTCAATGCTCTTAAACCCAATGTTTCAAGCACAATAGCATGGTAATCCCAGCTTTTCCACGGTTTTTCATATGTAGTAAGTGGAGACAGTGGCCAAAGACAAAGAATGCAACGAGTATGAATAAACCAATAATTTGGAGATCACACAGCGCTTCTTTTTTTTATAAGCAAGTGCCTTCGGCGTGACAACTTATAGTAAGGGTTACACCAGGCAAGAGCATAATCTGACAAAAGAATAAAGGGCACAGTCATTCTCCTAATGCTTCATATTTGGACCTTCTAACGAATCACATCAGAGTTGTACGACAACTGAGCCACTTTTTTCCATTTCTTAGCTCCACCACAGTTGACATCAATAGTTGTCAGAAGGACTCCCGCGTCCTTCAGTCTCGCTCGTAATAACCGAGACATGCCATCTCATTGGCAGCTTCATGGCTGGTTTGTCGATGTGTTCGTGACTAGCTGTCGGCGCGTGTGACGTCGATGGTTTTCTGACCGGTGCGCACGTCACGTGTGCTTTTTTTTAAACACATTGCACACACACTTGAGAATAGCATTCCAATCCTTCCTGATGTCAAGTGATCTTCGTCGCGCTCAATCACGGTTTGGCTCGTGCTGGTCGCACATCTCGGTGATACTCATAAATGTGAGTCAGCAGCCATATTTTTTTTGACGCACCTAAGCATTTGCCATGTTCACCATTGTAGGAATTTCAGTTTCAGAATCCAGAGCGTGATATTATTCTTCTTTCTTTGTTCGGTGGCTGTTTGCAGCACATTTGTTGAAAGTAGCTAAAATTTCGACAAAACTGACGTCTGCTTCCTGTATGTGAGCAAACACTGGATCTTTGGCTGAGCATCGATCCAGAAAGGTTTGGTGGTTGTTCGTTTTACTTTGCAACCGAAGCGTATTTACTGGAGGAGGAGGGAGGGGACATTTATTAACAGCGGATATTTGCTCTTTCATTCAATGCGCTTTTTGGATCCTCTTTCTGTGACCCAGGCTGATTATGTTCGCTCCCAATATTTAGCTTGACGGAAGCCTCCATCAAGCAAAATATGTGCAGTATTGTCTCGTTTATTTGGTTTATGAATTGAAATTCCACTGGAATCAACTATTTCAATCGAGGCTGGAAATGTGTCACCAAACCACGGGGATCCGGCTCCAAAAATCCTCAGGTTGAATATCAAAAGTGACAAATTATCGTTAGCAGTGTATGACACCGGGGGAGGCGGGGGGGAGAGGTCCGAGCATATTCAATTATTGCATTATGTCTGCCATATATCTATACTCATTATATATTCCACTATTATGTATATATATATATATATATTCATTTCAATGAATACCTTCAGTCACATTTCCTCATTTGCATATTTCCCCACCCCCACCCCCACTCCACTCTCCGAATCTCAACACGCCAGTGCAATGACTGCGGCCCAGCGAGCCATTGCATGCCAAGAGGGTTGCTCCAGCCACGGGTGTGCACACGCAACTGTCGGCTCGGTGCCATGTCCGCAAGATATTTGTGTGACCTGCGAGGACTTAGTAGTCACGCGACCTCTCCCAGTCGATGGAGGGTCGTACTTTCAGAGGCAGAACCAGATTTGGATGGCCAGATATTGCCTCTCGTGGCTGACAAGGGAAGTAGAACAACTGCTGGCATCGAAGAAGCATGCACTTAACAGAATGACATCGAAGAACCTGCACCTTGAGGCCAACGTGGGGGCACATAGGATAGCTAGACACAAAGTTAGGTGTGTTGCGGCATCTAGAGTACTGACTGAAATTGAATCAGCTGGTGACTTCTAGGCAGGAAATGCTAGGTTCTTTGGATTATACAAAGTTGAATGTAAAAATGTAGCATAGGGCCACTGTATGTATATGATGAATTCCTTGTTGAGGATCGTGATATATTAGAGCACCTAGGCAAGTAATTCCTATCAGTTTCTACAAAGAGGAGCTCAAGTACTTGTTTAAAAAACTGAAGGTTGTCTTAGGGCAGAGGATAAGTTCGCAGATTTTACATTAACTGCAGAAGCCGTAGAAACCATTTGCGGAAAATATGGTCAGGCAAAGCGTCAGGCCCTCATCATATATATATAAAAAAAAAAAAAAAAAAAAAAGTATGTATATATGTATGTGTATATGTATGTATGTATGTATGTATGTATATGTATATATTATGATTTTATTTATTAAATGTGTTAAAGGTTTCGAAGTTCCTTCAGGTATCATTTTCAGACAGTCCTTTAAGTGTTTATAAATACCTGGACGGGGTGGATGGGGTGGGATTGATGCTAGTAGGTACGCATTGTGCAAGTCCCTTGAAGATGAACCCATCTGATTCTTGTTGGCGGGGCGGAGATGGCCGAGTGGTCAAGGTGTTGAGCTCTGGGTACCAAAGGTCCCGGTATCCACTCTCACCGCTCGGGACATTTCCCAATACCGCGTCTCACCGGCGAAACAGTGTGGGCGGCGCCATTAGCCGTGATCGTGCATAAAGTGCGTTGAAAACAACCCAATAAACAAACAAATTATTAGTGACCTTGAGCCTTTTATTTCCTAGATCATGCTTATCCCTGAATAATTATGATAGTAACAAGTGCATATGATAGTGGATTCAGTACCGACCGTGGAATATGTGGTTCCGAGGGGATTGGCCACGGTGGTGCAGTGGGGCTGATAGTGTCTTTCCAGATGCTGAGGGGATTGGCCATGGTGACACAGTGGGGCTGATAGTGTCTCTCCAGATGCTGAGGGGATTGGCCATGGTGACACAGTGGGGCTGATAGTGTCTCTCCAGATGCTGAGTGGATTGGCCATGGTGACACAGTGGGGCTGATAGTGTCTCTCCAGATGCTGAGTGGATTGGCCATGGTGACACAGTGGGGCTGATAGCTTCTCCAGATGCTCAGTGGATTGGCCATGGTGACACAGTGGGGCTGATAGTGTCTCTCCAGATGCTGAGGGGATTGGCCATGGTGACACAGTGGGGCTGATAGTGTCTCTCCAGATGCTGAGTGGATTGGCCATGGTGACACAGTGGGGCTGATAGTGTCTCTCCAGATGCTGAGGGGATTGGCCATGGTGACACAGTGGGGCTGATAGTGTCTCTCCAGATGCTGAGGGGATTGGCCATGGTGACGCAGTGGGGAACTTAGGACGCAGCTTCTCCGGAACTTAGGATATATAATTGATTGCGGGGCCTTCTCTTCTTTCTTTTATAATATCTTCCCTTTATCGGCCTAGCCCAGATGGGCCCATGCGGCTCTTATTAAGCCTTCATCATTCATGTCTTATCGTACTGTGGGGTGACAAGAGGTGTAATTCGGAAATAGCTATTCGAGTTTATAAGCTGCTAATAGAACACGGCCAACTGAACGGTTTTGGTTATGTACTACAGCGAACATCGAATCGATTGTTAGTTCATTCCAGAGCAAAGCTTATGACAGCGAACCTGGGTTTGAAAAATGGGCTGTTCCTGTATTTCTGGCATCCTGAACATTATCCTCTCCGGAAAATTGTCCTTGCGTTTTTACCATATGGAGGTTAAATGGTGTTTGACATGACGCTCAGTGCTCAATGTCCATGGAGGAATTTAAGGCATGACGCCTGTCCTGACGTGATTATACAACGTTTTAGCCGGAGAAGCTGTCATATCAATGTACGGCAGACCAATTCGTAGCGATGTTCGATTCATTACCATGTGGCAGGTACGCCGTGCGACCAGACCACGTGGCAGATGCCGTCCTACCATGTGGGGCAGCAAGCCGTCCTACCATGTGGCAGACGCCGTTCTACCATGTGGCAGACACCGTCAGATCATGTGGCAGACGGCGTCCGACCATGTGGCAGATGCCGTCCTACCATGTGAGACGCCTTCCTACCATGTGACAGACGCCGTCCTACCATGTGACAGACGCCGTCCTACCATGTGGCAGACGTCGTCCTACCATGTGGCAGACGCTGTCCTACCATGTGGCAGACGCCGTCCGACCATGTGGCAGATGCCGTCCTGCCATGTGGGGGAACCAAGCCGTCCTACCATGTGTCGGACGCCGTCCTACCATGTGGCAGATGCCGTCCTGCCATGTGGGGGAACCAAGCCGTCCTACCATGTGTCGGACGCCGTCCTACCATGTGTCGGACGCCGTCCTACCATGTGTCGGACGCCATCCTACCATGCGGTAGGACGCCGTCACATGTGGCAGATGCCCCATGTGTCCGGAACGCCGTCCTACCATGTGTCGGACGCCGTCCTACCATGTGTCGGACGCCGTCCTACCATGTGGCAGACGCCGTCCGACCATGTGACAGATGCCGTCAGACAATGTGGCAGACGCCGTCCTACCATGTAGCAGACGCCGTTCTACCATGTGGCAGACGCCGTGGTCGTGTGAACTGTTCCGCTTCATGTCATCTGGTCACAACTTTGAGAGGCTGCTTGGATGTATCGTTGAGCTGCGAAGCTCGCATAATAATCAGTTGCAGTTACAGTGTTATAGCCGCAACCAACCGCGAAATGTGGCATTGAGGATCTTGCAACCATTGCTGTTGGCAACTCACCTCATGATGCGATGGCATCGATACGACGGGGGTCAATGTGGGCGAAGTGCTTCTCGGACAATTTCTCACGAGCCAGTGGCGGCCGGTGGCGGAGCGGCGGCGATCACTTCCGCACGCGGGCGTCACGCCGGTGCCGCCGTAAACACACGTGTGATGTTGACCCATCCCGGCCGACACACGTGACGTGGGCGGAATTGGCGACGGAATTGAGCCCAGCTGCGGTCCGTGTCCGCGGCGGCCGGGGCACAGCGCTGGTTGCATGTGCTCCTGCAGTTTTGGGCAAGGTGTGTTTTGCTCATCACACCTGACCCAGCCTCGGGGAAATCTGGTTAGTTAGTGTTAGTTATCAGGGCTATAGGGCGCATCGACTTCATTGGTCATGTAGCGCCCATGGGGGGAAATCTGGTGAAACGAAAAGAAACTAGATAAGTCTGTGCAGATGGTGATCCATAATCAGCTTACCATTCCAGCCTCATGTAGAAATCGATCCGACTGGAAGGACACTGCTGTGCGTGTTGCTGAAGGAAGGATGAATAATATACGAAGAATACTTGAATTCGAGGTATGGATTTAAACAGCAATGCTTGACTGGTGCTTCGCGGGCTTGCGACCCATCATGCGACGTCTAAGGGACAGGAAAGGCACCAGAGCTCCCTTTCCGGAGGTTAAGTGCCGGGAGTAACGTCACGTTACGGTAGGCGCGGCTGCCGCGCGCTGCCGCCATTGCTCCAGTATTGATGCGGGCCGCGAGATGAGCTCATGGTCAGCCGGGCGGGGCGCGCCGTGACTGCTGCCAGCACTCGGCGCGGTATGGCGCAACCACTGACACCGAGGCCGACCGGCGCCATGGTCGGAATGTCGACAGACCCTCCTGAGCCGTAATCATACTGTGTGGAACTGTGTCGGCGGAGCTGGCCAAGCTGTTCCGACGCGTTCGCGCTGGGCGGGGCTGTTCTCTGGCCACGGGCCGGCTGGCTGCGTTCTGGCGAGCGGCACTTCCAGCGCCCGGGCGGACTGACGGTGCCGGCTTTCGGGTCGTGTGCCGCCGGATTTCACCGACGATACGGTCACGAGCTGCTGTGGGCTGGGATTCTGCGGCGTCCGTGTGCACGCGGACGCGCGAGATATCGGGGTCGGGATCGGATGACATGGCGGCGGTTTTTCTCGGTGTCTGGCATTAGGTCGCCGTCCCCTCCCCGCCCCCCCCCCCCGCCACCCCGTGGCCGTCCGTGTCGACAAAGTGGTGAAGAGTTGATCGGCGACGGTGATAATAATAGCCCCGTTTCCATGACACTAGCAAATCTGGATTTGCTTACCAATCCGGATTTCCGAAGTCATGGAAACGCCTTCGTTAGCTAACTGGATTGGATTTCCGAATCCGGCTTAGAAAGAAGATTTCCTGAGGAAATCCGGATTGCCCAGGAGTTGGAAGCATATGGTAGCACGCGTCATAAAGTCATAAAGTGTTAAGGCTTAATAAGAGCCACAGGGGCCCATCTGGGTTAAGCCTATCTGGAAAAGGTACTAGAAATGTACATACTCTCACCCCAATCAATCCCTTATCTCAAGTTCCTAGGAAGCTATATATCGCAGCCTATCTAGCACCAATTCACTTGCTATTGCATAACACACTCCCATTGTGCTACCATAGACAATCTCATCAGTATCACATCCCGAAGGAAGGTGCTGAATCCACTGCTAGGTACACCCTATATAAAGTTATAAAGCGTTTAGACTTAATAACAGACTCACTTGCTATTGCATACCACACTCAACAATTACAAACTCCTCCCATCATACCCATTGTGCTACCATAGACAATCTCATCAGTATCACATCCCGAAGGAAGGTGCAGAATCCACTGCTAGGTACACACTATATAAAGTTATAAAGCGTTTAGACTTAATAAGAGACCCAAGGGCCCATCCAGTTAAGTCTGTAAATGGAAGATAATATAAGCCTGGTAAAAAGACCCTCCCCAACCATCCCACATCCTGAAGAACCAGTCCTCCAATATCCCACACACCTATCAATGCCTATCTACCCTAGCTTTCCAGCCCTATTCCCCTGATCTCTCTTAACACATGTGGATTGAATGCCTTATCAATAATTTTCAAACTGCATCCATACCTGTTTAAAGGGGTCTGTGCCGTGCACACTTACTTAACATACATCTCACCCCATCCATCACAAATTAGAACTCAAAAACAAGATTTTCCTGTCTAAAAAATGTATCCACCCTACTTTTAAATACATTCAATGAGGAACTCCCCACAACATCAGCAGGCAGCCCATTCCACTGATCAACAACCCTTCGGCTGAAGACCTGTTGTCGCTTAACTGTCCTACACCTCAACTTGTCTAACCTGAATTGATGACCCCTATGTGATACTCTAAACTGAAGAGCGCCATTTAAATTGACCTGATCTAGTCCTTTAACAATTATGTACATTTAAATCATGTCCCCCCTTAAATCATGTCCTTTTCCTGCTTCCCCTGTCGTCAGCGCCGGCGTCGTTTTTGGAATGTTTTTGGTGAAGGGTGACTGGGTTTACGCAGAATAAAGGTTAAAAATCATTTTGTGATACGTTACTTCGCAGAGATGGTAGGCCGCTGTCAACGACTTCAAAGAAGTTAATCTTCCCTAGTATTAGAAGAAGTGTTGGTTCAAGAACCAGGAAATTCCGTTGAAGACCATCTTGTCCACAGCAACAAGTGAGACCAAGGCCATGAACACCGGTGAGACCCTTCTTCCCTATTAACAAACATTTCACTTTTAGCATAAACAGCAACTTTAAAACAGAGAACTATTTCGTAGCGGGGTGCCGTATTCCGAACGCGAAAATGTGGTTGTGTAGGATTACGAACACCAGGTGTCTAGTTTCCCGAACACTTTAATGAATGGTTGGTTGGTTATTGGTTTTACGACACGTCGACCGTTGAGTCATGTAGCGTCGCCAATCTCTCACGCCGATTGGTCGCGAGCGAAGAGTAGCGACAGGTGAGACTCGAACCCACAACCTTTCGATTGTGAGACGAGCATCTTACCCCTAGACCACTCGTCCCCCCCTTTAATGAATGGAATATATCTCCTACAGAAATGTTTTATTTCATGACGAAAGTTCGTTTTTAGGTTTCTATGGAATTTTCCGATCATATCCATGACAAATTTATTTACCCTATGCTCAACAGATTTGTTAGCAGTCTCATGCAACGACGCATACGAATACGACGCATACGGTCTCTACGCAACGACGCATACGGTCTCTACGAATAGGGTCCGAAAATGATCTTATTTTTCATTTTGGTATAATTTTGGAAACAAATTGCCGATTTTTTAGAGCAATTCTATTTTGCAAACACATTTTATATCTGCATGTTATGGCAGTATAGGTCGTGCAATGCAACTTTGAGACTTAGGCCATGACAACTCGAAATAAACCATAAGAATAGCAGTGTCTAGCAGTGACTTGGCCCCCATTGCGCACTTTATCTTGACCTGGCCTCAGGTCACTAAACGGAGGTCCAACAAATTGGATAAGGAAATAAGGACTTCATGTGATGCTTCTGCATGCATACCAAAGTAAAAATGATGTTAGATGAGCATGCATATTATAAAATAGGAAAATTGGCTAAAAATTGGCCAAAATTGGCCGTGACATCACATCGCTGACCTAACCTCAGACAAAAATCCGAGATATACGTTTTGGAGACATTGCTCAATTACACTCACGAAGCAAGTCGCATTCCAATATCCCTTCATCCGTATGAGTTATCAATCCGCAAACATTTTTTTAGGTGATCCTCTGACCTGAGCTAGGTCAATAACCTTGGATGACCTGATGTTGAAATTTTCACTTATGACGCAACAATGATCAAGGAAAAGTGCTAAAAATTTAGTGTCGCTGCGTGCCGCCGTTTTCCTGCTTGCACGGAAAAACCTTAAAGGGCGTAAAAAGACCCCCATTCGGTGCGAGTTAATGGTGCCTCTTGGTATCTCTCTGATCTCCAAATGAATAGTGTGTGAGATCGACATAGAATATGCGTGTGAAAGGTTTTGCTAGAGGAAAAAAAGAAGAAAAAAAGAAAGAAGATATATGACCTATGCAGTCGATGAGCCCCTAAACCACAAAAGGAAAATGAAACACAGCTCACTCTCAGCAAGGCATAGTTTGATAAGATAAGCAGTCGAGCCCTATCCTCTCATGAAGCTGACTTTTTGTGATGCTTCAATTCGTAGCTAAGCCATAAAAACCTGGTAGGCGTCCTAAAAAGTGACACATTTCAGTGGCATGACGTGATTGACCACCCTGTGGGTGCGCGACTAACTGCTGTGACGCATACCCGAACTAGCTAACGTTTATCGTGCCGGCATGTGATCCTGGTAAGCCATGTTGTTTGTGTACCTGTCTGTGCATACATGTATTCAGACAGCAGATGTCTGGGTGGCCTGGTGGCCTTCTCAAAACCATTTCGGCGCCGCGGTAGTTCTTCAAGGGTGGTGCATAGGGTGGTTCAAGGTTGTATTTTATTTTTATTTTTCATTTTATTTTTATTATGACATGTATGATCACCTGATTAGCTGTTTTGTGATCTTGACCTTTTCTGCTCTGCTGTTTTATCTAATTGACGCGAGGTTATAATAGCCACACATTCATTGTGGATTACCTCAATAAAAAGTCTGTGCATAGCTGGCGAAAGCCGGTTTTAGCAATGCCGGTGGATTTGGCCGCCTTGAACTGGTTAAAATGGGCATAGAATGACCAAAACCTACTTCACGGAATTAGGTTATTGACATGATTGTATTTGCGAGGAAAATACATACTTTAAATTGTCAATCGCAGGTTTACGTTATATGTATATATATATAATATGCAGATTCTCTCCATGGATATATGTCGTTGTTTTGACAATGCACCGCTTTCGTTGCCCTCCACACATCAAGTGCGTCGAGCATCACGCGCCTCGCATCACAAGTAAGGTGGACCGCTCACTGTTCTTGTGCGGTTGTCAACTGCGAGCAGCTAGTCGAGACCGGTCCGGATGCCAACAGACCTGACCAGACTATTCCGCCGCGGTGACGCTGGACGTTTCTCTGGTTGGTTCGTTATTTGAATTTTAGGGCGAATCGACCAGGTTTGGTCATTTAGCGCCCAGCTGGATGTTTCTCCGCTTCAATGATCTGCGCCATTTCATCCTAATACTGGGATATGCCTGACCACGGAAGTTGAAAATTTGAATTCGTTAGTTTCATGCGAATCCAGTAAGGATGAGGAGGTTGCTTCCGAGCTAGCCGACGACCTGTGCCCGCCCAAGTTCCTTCTGGAAATACTGATACCACATGTGGTCTGCACGTTACCAAAGTGCTGCCGACGGGTACTGCGTGCGGTTCGTACCAGGGCGTTGTGTGGACTTCATGTCTTCGCGTGACTCTAGTTAGCTCCTCTGTGGTGGCGGGTGGCTTCGGCCGCTGGGAGCAGGCCAGCGGCGTATCCGGGGAGACACATCGTGCAGGTCTGTCACCCAGACGGCGGCACATGGGCCGGTATCGGGGGAGGCGCACCGTGCAGGTCTGTCTCCCAGACGTCGGCACATGGGCCGATATCAGGGGAGATGCGTCGTGCAGGGCTGTCTCCCAGACGGCGGCACAAGGGCCGGTATCGGGGGAGGCGTACCGTGCAGGTCTGTCTCCCAGGCGGCGGCACATGGGCCGATATCAGGGAGGTGCGTCGTGCGGTGCTGTCTCCCAGACGGCGGCACAAGTGCCGGTATCGGGGGAGGCGCACCGTGCAGGTCTGTCTCCCGGGCGGCGGCACATGGGCCGATATCAGGGAGGTGCGTCGTGCGGTGCTGTCTCCCAGACGGCGGCACATGGGCCGGTATCGGGGGAGGCGCACCGTGCAGGTCTGTCTCCCAGACGGCGGCACAAGTGCCGGTATCGGGGGAGGCGCACCGTGCGGGGCTGTCTCCCAGACGGCGGCACATGGGCCGATATCAGGGAGGTGCGTCGTGCGGTGCTGTCTCCCAGACGGCGGCACAATGGCCGGTATCGGGGGAGGCGCACCGTGCAGGTCTGTCTCCCAGGCGGCGGCACAAGTGCCGGTATTGGGGGAGGCGCACCGTGCGGGGCTGTCTCCCAGACGGCGGCACATTGGCCGGTGTCGGGGAGGTGCGTCGTGCGGGGCTGTCTCCCAGACGGCGGCACATGGGCCGGTATCGGGTGGATCAGTTGACGCCGCTGGTGGCCGACTGGTTTGACGGGCACCGGCATCATCGGGTCCGGTTCGATATGGCACGAATGCGGCTCTTTTCTAGATGACTTGCCACGTTTAACCGGGGTGTGAGTATTCGGTGGCGTGTTTTTGGCCATGCTAGCTTGACCAGGTGGTGCAGCGATGCGGATGCTTTTCTCGGCTGTCGGCCGGTGCCGTGTGCGGCCGTGTGCGGCCAACTGCGAGGCCGCCGTGGCGCGTGTGTGGTGACAGTGTGGAGCGGCGCCCTCCGCCTCCAGTGCGTCTTGATCCGTCACCACCTGCACATCCGCCCATCGTCTGGTGCAGTCGCCCACCGTCTGACAGCCGCTGCCCACCTGACAGCCGCTCCCCACCTGACACAGCCGCTGCCCACCTGACAGCCGCTGCCCACCTGACACAGCCGCTCCCCACCTGACAGCCGCTGCCCACCTGACACAGCCGCTCCCCACCTGACACAGCCGCTGCCCACCTGACACAGCCGCTGCCCACCTGACACAGCCGCTGCCCACCTGACAGCCGCTCCCCACCTGACACAGCCGCTGCCCACCTGACACAGCCGCTCCCCACCTGACACATCCGCCCATCGTCTGGTGCAGTCGCCCACCGTCTGACAGCCGCTGCCCACCTGACACAGCCGCTCCCCACCTGACAATCATTGACCCTCTGTCACAACGGCATACATAGACGAAGCACCTCGTCCTCTTTTTATATCATGTCCTCACTCGCTGTGTGTCTTGTCTGCGTTCCTGATTCACTGTGCCTGTGCACGTATCTATGTCTCCATGTCTCTGTGTCTCTATGGCTCTGTTTCTATGTATCTGTGTTTCTATGTCTGTCTTTATATATCTGTGTCTCGGTGTATTTATGTATCCGTGTCTTTATATCTCTAAGTCTCTGTGTCGCTATGTCTCTGTGTCGCTATGTCTGTGTGTCTCTATGTCTCTGTGTCTGTATGTATCTGTGTCTGTGTGCCTCTGTGTCCGTGAGAGTGGCGGCCGTCGGCCGGCTGGGTCCACTGGACCGTGTCGAGGACGGCGGCCGGCCGGCGCCGGCCGGCAGTGTCTCCCGGCCGGCGCCGCTGTCCGATCGCTCTCCACGTGTGTGTCGGTGTGGGTGTGGGTGTCGGTGCGCAGCGCCAGTGTCTCCGGCACGGCTGGATGGCCGCCGGTCCGCCGATGGTGCGGCTGTTGAGCTGCGGTCCGCCGCCGTCGCTGCCGGCGCCGGCGGCGCCCTGCCACAACAGTGAGTCGCCCCTGTCTCCACCCCCACCCCACCCCGCCGGACGCCCGGCGGCACCACACCGTGCCGTCCGACGACGACGCCGACGAGTGACAGCCGCCCGGCTGTCGACGCAGCGGCCGACGCACGTTTGTTTGCGCGGCGGGCGGCGGCGGGCGGCGGCGTGGAGTGTCAGGCTGCAGCCAGACAGCTGACCACGACGCCCCTCCCCACTGCATACCGCGTGCCGTTTGGCCTGGCGACACGCGCCGACGGCCGATCATTTGTCCACCCGGTCATCTGCCATACCCCCATGCCGACTACAGGCTAGGTGCCTTCGCCACATTCCTGTGCTCCGGCTTCCTACCGGATCGTGGGACACAAGGAGAACAGCTGACAGTCGGGCACTCAGAGCTGGCAAAACTGGACAGTTCTGCTTGGCTGCTATTTGGCGTCATTTCGCATACCGCGGTCCCCCTGGCCCAACATGCCTATGTAACATTTATCCTATCTCGATGAATACATTGTCTACGAATTCTGATAAAATTAGATGTAGAATTGTTATCGTGTAATTGCGAGGAAATGCGTTATTCGTGTTGGGCAGATATTTCATAGCTTACAGTTATTGTTTCAGTGTACGGTGTCCTTTAACAATCAATGAATACCTAGGTGTGTGTAGGTTATGCATGCCGCCTTGCCAATGCCATTCTGCATGGTGCTAAAGGTTAGTGTCAATTCTGACTCGTCAGATTGCCCGGACTCTGACGCATTCAGCTAGGGTTTTATATGTGTGACCCGTCAGATGGTCCGATCTCTGGCCTTTATCACCCGTCGGATGGCCCGGGCTTTGGCCGGTGTGGCCCATTATATGACCTGGACCTTGACTGATGTAGCCCCTCAGGTTACCGGGGTTTTGACCGGTGTGACCATATAGATGGCCTGGGTTTTATTTAACCGGTGTGACCCGGCAGATGGTCGTGGTTTCGTCGGTGCGGCCCGGCAGTTGACCCGGAATTTTGGCTCTTGTGACGCCGAGAACGAGGCCGCTATGATGCTGGCAGCGGGATAATTTTGTGCCAGCGGCTGGTCCAGCTTAGTGCTGGTCTCCGGACTGCTTTTCAGCCGTTTCCCGTTCCAGAATAATTACTTTTCCCCACTCGCTCTTCCTTTGGTGCTAGGGGTTGGATCAGTATGGTGCTGGGCTCGGGACTGCTTGTCAGCCACATCTCTCTCCCGATCGACGACTTACTTCTCCACTCGCCCTACATGCACTTTCCTCCGGTACATTTTCTATTATGCTACCCATACTCATCTCCCCCAGTCTTTTCTCAGGCACTTCATTTTCTGTCCCAGTGTCTTAAGTACCTTCCCCAATATTTCCTAGTGACCCGAAGCAACCAATTGGCTAGAACGTGTCATGGAGTTCGTTAGAACGTGATGGAGGATATTTCAGAGCACAACTGTTTGGATTTCGAGGTCCACCCAAGACCTGTCAGTGAGAGGGACGAGTGACGGTAGATGTCCTACCAGTTAATTGCATCGTGAATGAACCGAAATGTTTTTGTTTCACTTGTACCCTGATGTATTGTATCTATTCGCTGTACTCTTGCCCATCCATTCCTACTTAATTCTACTCTCTCCGCTTCTCTCAGACCTAATTATATATCTTACCCAGTGGTAGCGCCGAATGTGTTAAAATAGATATACAACCTAAATTGAGTAGTTTATTTTACACTTACCTACACTTACTAAATACACTAATTTACACTTACTAAATACTGAAATGATTGACTAAATGTAAATACTACACCCGGCGCCCCGCGGCCCCAAGGTTGTCATTGTCCAGGCCAACGGAGGGGAGGGGGCGGATTGCCCCTTCGGAAGGGATGTAAGGAATAATAAATATATTGATTATACAAAGCCTTTTAATATCATGTTTGCTTTTGGTACGGATCAGGCCAGATCAATGGCCAAAAATGTGTTTTGGATGGTGCCAATTATCTATCGCCGTACCTATGGGTATGGTCTACAATTATATGTCCCGTACCTATGGGTATGCTCTACAATTATTGTGTATGGTTGGAACACGTAACGGTATCCGGGGGCACATAGGTATCGTACATACGACCCAAAGATCAATCAGGATTACCCAATGTCAAGTTGCAAATTGTGGTAATTGAAACATTCAATTTTCGAAGAAAAAAAGTCTGCATGCTTGGTGGAATATTTTCCACACTGTAAAACTGGCACTTCCATCGACGTTCCCTCCCCGCAGACAAAACGAACTTCAGTCGGGACCGCCACAACACCGTCCAGACATATCCCCGGTGATGCCCATCATCACAATTGCCACTTACATCACCATTCCTCCCCCCCTCTTGCAAGCAAAGCGAACTTCACTCGATACCCCCTCCCCCAACTCACCCCACCCGCTGCTCCACTGCTCTGTATCTGTCGTCATTTCGGCATTCTTCGGCACCCTCGGTTCTTATCTACCCCTGTATGTAGGTATATATAATATGTAATATATATATATATATATATATATATATATATATATATATTAGGGTGGTTCTTAGTATATAGGGAACAAATAAACACAGGAAAGTACTTCTTCCTACCCCTGGGAATTGTTCCTTTGGGAGCAAAAACGTGTGAAGAAAGTTTTGTTCAAATCCGATCGTAATAACATGTTGCACATCGACCTCGTAAATATACCCAATATCTGGCTCCAGGTCCCCCTCCCGCAGGAGTGTACACACTGCTCAGGAGTATTATCCGCTCAAAGACGGGGGTATCGTGGGGGCCCAACCACTCATTGTTGCCTGGTCTGGGCAAGTGTCGTCTTTTTTGTGTCCGGAAACTGCTTCCGGTGGGCCGCCACTACCTGGAGGAGGAACTGAAGCTGCTCCTCATCCTTGGTCAGCGACCGGTTGTATTCATTGATGAGGGCCACTCCACGTTCCGCATGGTCGTTGACCACCGCCAGCTTGTGGACCACTGCTGCCGCCGCCTTGAACGGCTCCCGTTCCTCCCACGTCTCCGGGGGAAGTCCAGGAACGACTTGTCCAGGTTGAGCTTCTCGAAGAAGCCGAGCGTTCGATCCGTGACGAAATCTTCAAGATGGACACTGCGGATAGATTTCTTCGGCAACATGACCCTCTTCGGAGCTGACTCCTCCCTCTCACCGCTCTCTTGCCTTGTAGCCATCGCCATCGCCTTCTTCCTGTCAACGGAGACTTCAGGGTCGAAAAAGGCGAGCCCATCCAGCTCCTCCGACAGGTACCAGAGGTGGTTGGAGAGTTTCTTCAAGGCAACGTTCCCCACCTCGGCGTCAATCTTTCCGTACGTGTCCAGAGCCTTCAGTAGGTCCAGATCGAGCCGAGGAGCTTGAGCGGGGAACCCTGCCTTCATCCACGCCATTGCGTACACTCTCGCAGAGAAGACGCACATCTTCATCAGTGCGTTCTCTTCTCTCTTCTTGAGGGAGAATTGATCGCGAAACATCCATACCTTGAACGAATAGATGATCTTACTCATCCAACGTGCCTGATGCATTGGTCCAGGAGCTCGAAACCGGACGCCGCGAGCAGGAACCCCGCCAAGGAAGATGATGACAAGCTCGACCAGCTCCTTGTAATCATCACGCAAGTCACTGCGATCCTGAAGGACTTGCATTGCCAAGCCCAGGCCTTCGTCCTTCATGTCCTGCAGAAGAGTGGCTACCTCTGCACTCTGCATCCCTGTGGTGAAGGCTTCGCGGTCAATGTTCTCCCAGTAGGTCTGGAAGCGTTTGAAGAGGAGGACATCGGGGGAAGAGGAGGCTCCGAGGAGATGGGTGAAGACGGCTTGAACCATGACTTCCAGGATATGGTGTCGGCAGGCAAAGTGAAGCATGTCCTTCTCGAGCTGTTGTTCGATGAGCACACAGGCGCCATTGTTCCTGCCGTTTTTTTGGCCGGGGGTGTTTAAAAGGGAGCCCGCCCCCCTGTTCTGCAACTCTCCATTCCTCCAGAGCGGACACCACGGCGCGAGCGATGTCGTGTCCCGTCCCGCTGGCAAGCTTGGCAACACTCAGTAGCTGAGATGTTCCCTTCCCTGTAACAAGAATGGGAAGCCTGTCCACATGGTCTTTGGTGGTTAGGTCAGGCATCAGCTTGCCATCCCAATGGACAACAAGCGGAGTGTCCGCTCGGAACTCTTCCTTGAGCTTGGAGGCCAGTGCTTCCCGGTGCTTTCTCCGATGACGGCGGATGGAAGAGCGGTTGATGTTTAGCTCCTTGACATCGCGTCCGAGAACACTAGCAGTCGCAGTCAGGACGTGAACGGCCGATCGATCCGTCATCTTCGTCCTGTCCAACGTTGCCGCAAGAGCTGGACTGATCATGTTGGTGGTGGCTCTCCGGATCCGTTTCCGCGGACTCGCTCCGCCAACAGCATCACGGACTTCGGCAGCTTCAGCAGACGACTCTGGATCAGATGCGCTGGAACTGGTGGAGGACTCCAGCTCAACCACTGCGGACGAAGACGATTGCCTCTTCTTGCGCGCGCCTCTGTTGCTCCAGCTCTCTCTCCGTTCTCTGGCATCGTCGAGCTTCTTGTCCAGCAAGGACAGTATCCATATTCCCCATCCTCCCCCGTCGGCCTGGTTCGCGTTGGGCAAGCAGAAACGCCTTATCATCCGCATTCGTCATCGTCTTCAAGGCGTCTGCGTGGGCCACGTCGAAGAGATTCTCCAAGACGACCCATGAACGCCTCCTCCTTGGCCACCTGCGGCACCGAGCGCTTGCTTCCCCTTCTTCAGGAGCTCGTACTCCCGATGCAGCTTCTCCATTTTCGTCACCACGTTGTCCTTCCTCATCATGGGAATCCGAGCCATGCTCCAGTATCGCGCCACCATGGGAGCAACGACAAGCGTCACATCACGGAGCGACGTCTTCTTCAAATGTAAGTTGTGCAGAATAACGGCTAAGACATCGCCGTTGGATGGAAGTTTGGACCCCACCAGCTCTGGCTCGGGCACAACAAGGAAATCTTTGCTACGTGTAGCCATAATAATCTGAGAAAAAGAAGAGAGGGGCGAGGTTTAATAAATATTTTTTTTTTTTTTTTTTTTTTAATTTAATATTTTTTTTTTTTTTTTTTTTTTTTTTTTTTTTTTTTTTTATATAAAAAATTATTTTTTATTTTTTTTTTTTTATTTTATTTTATTATAAAAAAATAATTTTTTTTTTTTTTTTTTTTTTTTTTTTTTTTTTTTTTTTTAAAAAAAAAATTTTTTTTTTTTTTTTTTTTTTTTTATTATTTTTTTTTATATAAAAAAATAATTTAAATTTTTTTTTTTTAAAAAAAATATAATATATATATATTTATATATATATATATTTATATTTATATATATATATATATAAACTTTTTCCTTAAATATATAACCTTCCAGACCTTTATATTTATTGTTCTCTATTTATGGTTGCTGTAGGTTACTACAGACTGTTGCTGTAATTACTACAGCCCTGTAACAGTTACTACCTGTAGTTACCACCGTCCTTCGGTATCTTGTTTAACTTTGCACACTTTCATTCCATTTTCCTTCTTGTCTTATTGAAGTGTGCACCCTCTCCACCTGTATCTACTTCCTGATAAAGTGGATGTTGCATCTCATCTGGCCTCAATGTTGAAGTGGATTGCTTATTAGGCATGCTACCGCCAAATCCCTGCGTGTTGAGGTTCTGCCGGTGTGCGTCTACCGGGAATAGTCTCCGTGAGACACGTGATAATTCACGACTCCGACATCGCTCCCGCCTGATCGCCGGTCAGATCAATTGAACACCAGGTCATTCACATCTTGCACTGCTACCTTGTCCTGCTACCTTGGTTGGTTGGTTATTTGGGCTTCGGGGCGCATCGACTGCGTTGGTCATACAGCGCCCTGTTCTGCTACCTTTTCCGTGTCCTACTTCTCTATCTACTTTGTACATTGTTTACCTCTATCCTGTTCATCTCGGTCTGGGTTCCATGATATCTGGACTTATCTTCATCTCTGTGCGCATGTATCTATATGTTCCATATCCGGACCCTCATCTCTTCTTCTTCTCTACTATGCTATTTGCGTTAAGAAGTTTGTTTGTCTGTCTGTCTGTCGTCTTTTGTCCTTTTGTGGAGTGCCATCGTGTGTAGGTTCGACTATGAGTCGCATGTGCTTGACATTTTCACAAGCGACAGACAATCGATGTGTGATGTGCTGTGCCGAGTTTCGTTGTCGTGGGGTGTATGCCAGGCACGTGGCACGTGCTCAAAGTTAACACGACCCCTTCATTGGCTTAACGTGTGATTTGGGAAATTCCATGCGGCGGCCGAGACGGGCGCATATTGGCGACTGGCACGGCTCACAACACAGATAACTAAATATGGCTGACATCACGCGAAAGCCCCAAATGTTGGCTATCCACTGGACAAAATTTCGTCACGATCGGGTCAACGTACTGCGCGTGAGCGTCACGGGGGTCCTGAGAGAACGGGTCGTAGGCCGCCCATAGGAATAGCATGTAAAACCGGGATTTTTTTAATCTCACATTTTAGCGCCCCCGGTCGACCCGATTCAGAGCGCCATATCTCGACAACCAATGGACCGATCGACACCAAACCAACACCTCAGTGTTGCCACGACAATTGCCAACATCGTCACGGCAGCCGTTTACGGGTCACCCCTCACGCGCACGTGAGGTGGGTGTGAAAAGCGGAAGTGACGTTTTTCAGCGTTTTTAACGATTGGGTCTGGTTCTCGGAAACGGCTCAACTTGGCGACTTGCCGTCACTCTCACCACCTGGGCGGATGTTCCGGCTACCTTTTCCCATTGACTATCATGGGCTGCAGTGTGTGCGACCCGCTGATGGAATGAGACAAAGAACGCACCTGCGCACCCCCGCGCTCTCCACGCTCTCCACTCGTCTGTGATGTCCATTGGTCTGGGCCGTCTGTCCACGGTTCCCGCCATCTCTCCGTGCAACGTGGCCGTCCCCTGTTGGCGCCATTCTCCGCCATGTCCGAGCGCGCTGAAGCGACACGGCGCTGTTTACTGGCCGGATCGGCTCGACCCACTTCCATTTCGGCCGCGCTAGACGGCACCTGACCACACACGGACACCGACCCGCCGCCCGCCACTGACACGGCTGACACCACCTTCACACTGGTGGTGTCACACCCACACCTGACCACACACGGACACCGACCCATGGGCGCAAAATGACCAATGCAGTCGACGCACCCTAAAGCACAAATCCACCACCACGGACACCGACCCGCCGCCTGCCGCTGACACGGCTGACACCACCTTAACACTGGTGGTGTCACACCCACACCTGACCACACACGAACACCGACCCGCCGCCCGCCACTGACACGGCTGACACCACCTTCACACTGGTGATGTCACACCCACACCTGACCACACACGAACACCGACCCGCCGCCCGCCACTGACACGGCTGACACCACCTTCACACTGGTGGTGTCACACCCACATCTGTCCACACACGGACACCGACCCGCCGCCCGCCACTGACACGGCTGACACCACCTTCACACTGGTGGTGTCACACGGACACCGACCCACCGCCGGCCGCTGACACGGCTGATACCACCTTCACATTGGTGGTGTCACACCCACACCTGACCACACACGGACACTGACCCGCCGCCCGCCACTGACACGGCTGACACCACCTTCACACTGGTGATGTCACACCCACACCTGACCACACACGGACACCGACCCGCCGCCCGCCGCTGACACGGCTGACACGGCTGACACCACCTTCACACTGGTGGTGTCACACCCACACCTGACCACACACGGACACCGACCCGCCGCCCGCAGCTGACACGGCTGACACCACCTTCACACTGGTGGTGTCACACCCACACCTGACCACACACGGACATCGTGTGTGGTCAGGTGACACCACCTTCACACCCACACATGGACACTGACCCGCCGCCCGCCGCTGACACGGCTGACACCACCTTCACACTGATGGTGTCACACCCACACCTGACCACACACGGACACCGACCCGCCGCCCGCAGCTGACACGGCTGACACCACCTTCACACTGGTGGTGTCACACCCACACCTGACCACACACGGACACTGACCCGCCGCCCGCCACTGACACGGCTGACACCACCTTCACACTGGTGGTGTCACACCCACACCTGACCACACACGGACACCGACCCACCGCCGGCCGCTGACACGGCTGACACCACCTTCACACTGGTGATGTCACACCCACACCTGACCACACACGGACACCGACCCGCCGCCCGCGCTGACACGGCTGACACCAACTTCACACTGGTGGTGTCACTCATACAGCTCTTAGGATTGTGACTAGGGAATTTCGGACCTCGCCAGTCGCAAGCTTGCTGGCTGACATCAACGAGCCACCACTCTCCCTGAGGAGACAGATGCTCTGGATGCGCTACGCGTGTAAACTGCGCAGTTTCCCGCAGCATCCAGCTTATCAAGCGGTGTTCTCGCGTCGCATCCTATCAATCTTTGTATATGGTGGCGCCCGTATATATAGACCTATGTGCACTAGAATTCGAGACCTTTTCGCGGAAAGCCAACTGGAGGTGCGCAGGGTGAAGCGCGTCCCGCAGGCATCCACACCCCCGTGGCGACTTATGTCACTAATCTCTAGAATAGACCTCGCATTGGCCGACATTCGCAAAGGGGATATTCTCCCGGACGAATTTCGCACACGTGTTCTGGAGCACATATCGACATTTTATAACAGCTATACAAAAACTTTTACCGATGGATCAAAGATTTGACGACGGGGTTGTAAGCGCTTTTGTAGGCGACACAGCCACCAGATCGTTTACACTACTGAAACATGCGTCCGTGTACACATCTGAGCTGGTAGCTATTGATAAAGCACTAGCTTTTATCGAGGTTGGAGATGAAGAAAATCATGTGATTTTATCCGACTCCCTGAGCAGCCTTTTGGCGCTGAAGAGTTTTAATCCAACAGACGCCTTAGTACGTAATATCCTCCGTCGCTTGACTTTATTAGATCAGGCCGGAAAAAGTTGTCTACTTCTGCTGGATTCCGAGCCACGTAGGTATCGCAGGAAACTAGCAAGCGGACAGCGCTGCTAGGCGAGCAGCACAGGCTCCCCTGCGCATATCATTTCCAATCCCTGCCAGAGATTACTACTCGGGGATCTCTGCTTTTCTGGCAAGCAAGTGGCAGGCGAGCTGGGACGAGCTTGGTTCCAACAAGTTACGAATAATAAAGCCATCCCTCGGCCAGTGGCTCTCGTGCTCGCTCAGAACAAGGCGAGACGAGGTGACGCTGTGCCGTTTACGCATAGGACATACTTACGCCACCCATGTTCACTTACTCAATGGTGAGAATGAACCATTGCGCCCGAGATGTGGTGCAGTAATGACAGTTAGCCACGTTCTGATTTCATGCCCTAGGCTTGGGCTGGAGCGTCGACGTCATTTTGGGAGTGATCAGGCTCACTCCCTCCTAGCAGTTTTAGGTGACAAATCACAGGTCGTGGAATCCGGAAGGCTCTTCAGCTTCCCATCTGATGTGAAGTTTTATGTTATTTACCCGGGACGTTAACATCAAAATGCACCAGGAAAGAGAATACTTTTAGTACAAGGAACGTCCTATAGCGACGGCTGGAACAACTAGCTGTTATGGGCGCTAAATGACCTCGTGGTCGGCGCGTCCTTTGGCCCAAACAATCAAGCAATATATACCCCTCGCTGATATACACTGCATGCAAGTTTTGTGGCACAATAGGGCTAGGTAGACGGCTACGCACTATGTGAATCTTGATGCCATTCTGAAACGCCCTTTATAACACCGTGAGTTATGGGCGCAAAATGACCTCGGTAGTCGAGGCGCCCGAAAACCCAAATAACTAACCAAATAACTAACGAATGTGCAAAAGATCCCATCCATGGAGCAAAACGAGAATCTTGTTTTCGATAGAACAAAATGGGAATGTTGAGCCTCGCGTGCCGATGTCCGGGCGACGCACAGGCGGCCGTCAGCTGACTGGTGGCTGCCAGGACGGACGGACCGGAAGCGGTGTCGAGTCGTCCTGGATACGGCGACACGCCGGTGGTGGTCCACGTCCGCGCCACTGACGGGAAGTCACGCCACCATCTGCTCCAGGCACGGGCGCAGGATACGAGTCTGGTGGCCTGCGACACAGTCAGGCCTATCTGACTGCCGTGTCCGACCGTGCCCTATCTGACTGCCGTGGCCGACCGTGTCCTATCTGACTGCCGTGTCCGACCGTGCCCTATCTGACTGCCGTGGCCGACCGTGTCCTATCTGACTGCCGTGGCCGACCGTGCCCTATCTGACTGCCGTGGCCGACCGTGTCCATCTGACTGCCGTGTCCGACCATGTCCTATCTGACTGCCGTGTCCATCTGACTGCCGTGTCCTATCTGACTGCCATGTCCGACCGCGTCCTATCTGACTGCCGTGTCCGACCGTGTCCTATCTGACTGCCGTGTCTGACCGTGTCCTATCTGACTGCCGTGTCCGACCGTGTCCTATCTGACTGCCGTGTCTGACCGTGTCCTATCTGACTGCCGTGTCCGGTCGTGTCATATCTGACTTCCGTGTCCGACCGTGTCCATCTGACTGCCGTGTCCTATCTGACTGCCGTGTCCGGTCGTGTCATATCTGACTTCCGTGTCCGGTCGTGTCATATCTGACTTCCGTGTCCGACCGTGCCCTATCTGACTGCCGTATCCGACCGTGTCCTATCTGACTGCCGTGTCCGACCGTGTCCTATCTGACTGCCGTGTCCGACCGCGTCCTATCTGACTGCCGTGTCCGACCGTGTCCTATCTGACTGCCGTGTCCGACCGTGTCCTATCTGACTGCCGTGTCCGACCGCGTCCTATCTGACTGCCGTGTCCGACCGCGTCCTATCTGACTGCCGTGTCCGGTCGTGTCATATCTGACTTCCGTGTCCGACCGTGCCCTATCTGACTGCCGTGTCCGACCGTGTCCTATCTGACTGCCGTGTCCGACCGCGTCCTATTTGACTGCCGTGTCCGACGGCGTCCATCTCGTACAGTCTGATTCGGACTCCGTGGGCAATCGGGAGAGTCGCCGGATCATGGTCGTAACAGGAATGTAGGGAGTCGGAAGAAGCTGACTGTGGCGGTAATGTAAAGAGTCGTCGGAATCTGTCTGTGGCAGAAATAGGATACCTCGTGTCAGCGGAGGAGGCGATGGACACGGTGATAGCGCGTGGTGGGTGAGTGGCGACCCACTGTGAGGTACGCAGCACGAGCCCAGCCGGCCAGCCCGTGAACACCAGCCCGGCACAGTCGCGCTCAGCGGCCGCGGACCGCGGCGACACCTTAGCGGTCACGTGACCTGGCCACCGTACGCCGTGCTGACCAACATTGGTCACGTGGTCAGATCGGCCCCAGCAGGCTCTGTCTGGGGCGGGCCACTGCTCAGACACCAACTCCAGACTGCCAAGTGTACCCCTGATTCATTGTCGTGGAGTCATCTGCAGAACGTTAGTTACTACCTCCTGAGCGTCTCAACTTTTCAAGGTATTTATAGCGTTTATGGGTCATGGAAAGCATTTCAGTTGAAGGGAATTGAATTTGAAAGCCGCTGCTGAGGCCCATCGTGGAATCATTTTTGTCATTGTCATTCCAGTAAATAGTACACATTACATACGTTACTAAGCTCATTTAACTAGTTGTTGGTATGCCAACTGGGTACCTCAGCAACAGGGGGGGGGATGGGGAGGGGTGCCACCGCCAGACCGCCAGGGACGCGGAACCGCCAGACGGGCGTTTCCTAACTGCAAAGCAATAGCACGTGGTGTATTATTCGTAAAACGCTTCAATCTGACGACCGAAGATAATGTTACGGCCGGTTTAATTAACTCATCTCCCTAATGATTGGGCTCGAACGTTACTGTATGTGTAATCTGTGCGCATCCTATTGTCATTCGGAGTGCGATGGCGACGCATGATGGATCCGGTTCCTCAGGCATGGAAAGACAATGGAGCAATCCATTCACCTTGATGGGCAGCTAATGGGTTATGTTGATTGTGTATTCGGCTGCAGTCGGACCTGATTCCCATAGCATCTGAGCAGAATGTGCCAACGGATCCACGTACGGGAGCAATGTGGCTCCGTTGGCAGTAGATCGGAATGAGCTGACCTGATCCTGAGTGTGCATCGGATGCCCGGACGCCCGCCCTGTGTGTCAGATGCCGGGGCCTCGCTGTGTGTCAAATGTGCCGACCTCGCCCTGTCTGTCAGATGTCCGGACCCCGCCCTGTGTGTCAGATGTCCGGACCCCGCTCTGTGTGTCAGATGCCGGGGCCTCGCTTTGTGTCAAATGTGCCGACCTCGCTCTGTGTGTCAGATGTCCGGACCCCGCTCTGTGTGTCAGATGCCGGGGCCTCGCTGTGTGTCAAATGTGCCGACCTCGCCCTGTGTGTCAGATGTCCGGACGCCCGCCCTGTGTGTCAGATGCCGGTGCCTCGCTGTGTGTCAAATGTGCCGACCTCGCTCTGTGTGTCAAATGTGCCGACCTCGCCCTGTGTGTCAGATGTCCGGACGCCCGCCCTGTGTGTCAGATGCCGGTGCCTCGCTGTGTGTCAAATGTGCCGACCTCGCTCTGTGTGTCAAATGTGCCGACCTCGCTCTGTGTGTCAAATGTGCCGACCTCGCTCTGTGTGTCAGATGTCCGGACCCCGCTCTGTGTGTCAGATGCCGGGGCCTCGCTGTGTGTCAAATGTGCCGACCTCGCGCTGTCTGTCAGATGTCCGGACCCCGCTCTGTGTGTCAGATGCCCGGATCTCGCTGTGTGTGTCAGATGTCCGGACCTCGCTCCGTGTGTCAGATGTCCGGACCCCGCTGTGTGTCAGATTCCCGGATCTCGCTCTGTGTGTCAGATGTCCGGACCCCGCCCTGTGTGTCAGTTGGCCGGATCTCGCTCCGTGTGTCAGATGTCCGGACCGCGCTATATGTGTCAGATATGCGGACCTCGCCCTGCATGTCAGTTGGCCGGATCTCGCTCCGTGTGTCAGATGTCCGGACCGCGCTATATGTGTCAGATATGCGGACCTCGCCCTGCATGTCAGATGTCCGGACCCCGCTGTGTGTTGAATGTGCAAACCTCGCCCTGTGTGGCAGATATGCCGACCTCGCCCTGCATGTCAGATGTCCGGACCCCGCTCTGTGTGTTGAATGTGCGAACCTCGCCCTGCATGTCAGATGTCCGGACCCCGCTCTGTGTGTTGAATGTGCGAACCTCGCCCTGTGTGTCAGATGTCCGGACCTCGCCGTGTGTGTCAGATGCCGGGGCCTCGCTGTGTGTCAAATGTGCCGACCTCGCTCTGTGTGTCAGATGTCCGAACCTCGCCCTGTATTGGCGCTGTATAACCAATGCAGTTGATGCGCCCTAAAACCCAAATAACTAACTAACCTCGCCCTGTGTGTCAGATGTCCTGACCCCACTCTGTGTGTCAGATGCCGGGGCCTCGCTGTGTGTCAAATGTGCCGACCTCGCCCTCTTCGTCAGATGTCCGGACCTCGCTCTGTGTGTTGAATGTGTGAACCCCGCTCTGTGTGTCAGATGCCGGGGCCTCGCTGTGTGTCAAATGTGCCGACCTCGCCCTCTTCGTCAGATGTCCGGACCTCGCTCTGTGTGTTGAATGTGTGAACCCCGCTCTGTGTGTCAGATGCCGGGGCCTCGCTGTGTGTCAAATGTGCCGACCTCGCCCTGTGTGTCAGATGTCGGGGCCTCGCTGTGTGTCAAATGTGCCGACCTCGCTCTGTGTGTCAGATGTTCGGACCTCGCTCTGTGTGTCAGATGTCCGGACCTCGCTCTGCGTGTCAGATGTCGGGGTCCCGCCCTGTGTGTCAGATGCCGGGGCCTTGCTGTGTGTGTCAAATGTGCCGACCTCGCTCTGTGTGTCAGATGTCCGGACCTCGCTCTGTGTGTCAGATGCCGGGGCCTCGCTGTGTGTCAAATGTGCCGACCTCGCTCCCTGAGCCAGATGCGCGAACCCTACTGTAGGTGTGCATCACGCGCGCGGGTTGAGAATCTGAGCGTGCACCATGTGGCAGACGGTCACCAGCCCGTGCTGGACCTCGCGGCGCGTGCCCGGTTTCGGTGCCGGCCGCCCACACTCCACAGTGTATGGTATGCACGGCTCGGCGCCAGCCTCTTGGGTGCCAAAGTCGACCACAGCATGCCCTCTGAGGCGGTTGTCCCGACGCTTCTATTGTACGCTAACGGCGTGCGATGTGACCGCTCTGAGCGCGGTCGGCTCGTGGCCGGTGCCCGTGATGACCGTCGGGTCAGCACAAGCTGGTGAATGGCGCTTCGCTGGACAGTTACTCGGCGGCCGACGGTCGACGCGGGTCCCGACGCGGCGTCAGCTCACGTCGGCGTCGGCTGGCGAGGTGGCGGTAATGGCTCTGCCGTGTCCGGAAGTCCCTGCTGCCGACTGGCGAGGCGGCGGTAATGGCTCTGCCGTGTCGGGGAGTCCCTGCTGTCGGCTGGCGAGGCGGCGGTAATGGCTCTACCGTGTCCGGAAGTCCCCGCTGCCGACTGGCGAGGCGGCGGTAATGGCTCTGCCGTGTCGGGGAGTCCCTGCTGTCGGCTGGCGAGGCAGCGGTAATGGCTCTGCCGTGTCGGGAAGTCCCTGCTGCCGACTGGCGAGGCGGCGGTAATGGCTCTGCCGTGTCGGGGAGTCCCTGCTGTCGGCTGGCGAGGCGGCGGTAATGGCTCTACCGTGTCCGGAAGTCCCCGCTGCCGACTGGCGAGGCGGCGGTAATGGCTCTGCCGTGTCGGGGAGTCCCCGCTGCCGGCTGGCAATACGCGACGGTAATGGCGCGATGCCGTGTCTGGGAGTGTCGGCGCCCCAGGTGCGCTGCCCTTCACCAGGCTCCCGTGTCGTGTGGCGGCCCGGACCCGGACCCGGCTTTGGGTTCCTGCTACGAACACTCCGGTGGTGTCTATCGCGTCTCCCTCTGTGGTCCAGAACTCAGTCTCCACTGTATGACGGAGATTGTGGGTTTGAGTCTCACCTGTCGCTACTCTTCGCCCGCGACCAATCAGCGTGAGAGATTGGCGACGCTACATGACTCAACGGTTGACGTGTCGTAAAGCCAATAACCACCACATCCACTGTATGACGGGGCTACCATCTGTCGTCTAGAGCTCCGTATCCACTGTATAACGGGGCCACCATCTGTCGTCTAGAGCTCCGTGTCCACTGTGTGACGGGGCCACGATCTGTCTCGTCTCCAAGCCTCAGACTCCAGTGCGCCACATGTCGTGCCACGGGGTGCTGGGCCACCATCTGTCGTCTAGTGCTCCGTGCCCACTGTGTGACGGGGTCACCATCTGTCGTCTAGTGCTCCGTGTCCACTGTATAATGGGGCCACCATCTGTCGTCTAAAGCTCCGTATCCGCTGTGTGACGGGGCCACCATCTGTCGTCTAGAGCTCAGTCTCCACTGTGTGACGGGGCCACCATCTGTCGTCTAGAGCTCCGTGTCCACTGTGTGACTGGGCCACCATCTGTCGTCTAGTGCTCCGTGTCCACTGTGTGACGGGGCCACCATCTGTCGTCTAGAGCTCCGTATCTACTGTGTGATGGAGCCACCATCTGTCTTCTAGAGCTCCGTATCCACTGTGTGATAAGGCCACCATCTGTCGTCTAGTGCTCCGTGCCCACTGTGTGACGGGGTCACCATCTGTCGTCTAGTGCTCCGTGTCCACTGTATAATGGGGCCACCATCTGTCGTCTAGAGCTCCGTATCCGCTGCATAGCCGGGACAATCGGCTCACGACATTGGCATCACGTTCTTGGTTTGCGTTTCGTTTCGGTGGATTGGCTGCGAACTTGCACCCCCTGTTGCCGGCCGACGCCAGGAGGTCGAGATGATGCCGTCAGTCCAACAGCCGGTCCACGAGCGGTATGGAGTCGATTACGGTACAAACATATATTAGCTGGGGCTCCCCTGCAGTAGGAAGCTCCGAAGGGTTCACGTTCAATCCAAAAGACATGACACACACTCGATGGTCAAGCACTAAAAGGTATCTGTGCCGCTGTAAGCAGTAAATGTGGCCGCACAAGTGCAGCGTCGGTGGTCCGTGCAGGCTGCGCTGTTGACTGTGTTTCCGTCGCCTCCCGGCTGCCGAGAGCATTGTCTTGCATGGTTTGTGCCGCCGCCGCACTCGTCTGGGCCTCGCCGGCCGGCTATCTCCGCTGGTGATGTCACGACTCGCACCGTGTGTGCTCCTATGTGTATATTTGTGCGGAACGAGTGACGGGTGGCGGACGTACTGTTGCAGGCGCGCGCACTACCCCTGCCCCATCTCATGAATGCCGGTCGCCGGCCCAGGTCCGCCCTGCCCCTCGCGCCGCCGCTGTATTTACTGACCGTGTCGTTCGCCCATTGATATCCGGCTGTTATTTCGGCTGGGACCGCATCTGCCGCGGCACCGCCGCTGCCCGTTATTGGTAACGCGTGCCGAGTGACGGTGCGCGCGCCGTTTTTGCGGCGACAGATTTTCGCCGCGCGCGCGCCTCGCCGCCGCGTGTTTGTTTCGCCGGCCGTTGCTGGACTTTGTGTACCCGGTCGGTGTGGTTGTCTTCCGGGCGGCATGCGGGCGGGCGAGTTGCGTCCCCAGTGCCGAGAGCCGCTCCGCTGTCTTCAGAGTGTACGCCTGGCGGAGTTGTCTTGCCTGGCGTTCTGTGCGCTGGGATCGGTGGTGTAAATCGCTATGTTGTCAGCTGTTGGGTAATAGATGGCTGTTTAGACTGTGCCACAGCCCGCGTCTCGACCGCGTCATTTGTTCATATTTGCTGTTTACCCACTTCTGTTATTTACCCATGGACAAATAGCGGACGTACCCAGCATTACCCGTTTACCGGTGCCATTGTTTTGCATGTGGCGCCAGTCCCGGGGGAGGAGACTGGAGGAGGATTTAGCCCTGCCACCGATTTAGCCCTTCCACCACAGGAGGCCCTCTGAGACACTACTACTGCCCCCCCCCACACACTATTACAGGAGGCCCGCGCCAACCATCGGAGTGCAACCCCACCCATCCCTCAACACAGGAGACAGGGTTTGGGAAAAGGAGGTCCCTTTAGGGTGGCATTTCCCTTGGAAATGGAGGCACGTCAGATGCTGGCCCCTTACTAACAAACTAACAAACTAACCCTTACTAACTGCGCCGTTGCAGTGGTCGGTCCGACCTAACCCAGGGTGCGGGCCGGCCGCAGGGTGGGGGGGGGGGGGAGGTGATGCGGTCGCTCGACTAAAGACCGTGAGCCGTCAGCGGACAGCTCGGCCGCCGCCGGTATGACCCCCCCCCCCCCTCTCCAGCCGCACTCGCGGGGGCGCGAAGGTGCAGCACGCCGTGTCGGCAGCTCGACTCGGCTCAGTGCCGACTGAACGCAGCCGAGCGGGTGGTGAGGTGCCGGCCTGATCGCCTGTCTCGGGCAGCTGTGAACTGTGGAGCGCCGCTGGTGCCAGTCGCATGGGCGCCAGCGTCGCCACTGGCGGAGCGCTGTGGCGCAATGTGAGGCAGATGTCAGCGTGGCATTGACACCCGTTCGAGACCCGCCCCGGAGCGACTGTCTACAGTCTGGGTACATCCCACATTGCGCTGACAGTGATCCTGCCTCCGTCACATACAGCACGGTCCGGCCCGTACATCATCTGACCAAGGGCCGCCCTCGAGCGACCGTCCACAGTCTGGGTACACCCGACATTGCGCTGACGGTGACCCCGCCTCCGTCACATACAGCCCGTACATCATCTGACCAAGGGCCGCCCTCGAGCGACCGTCCACAGTCTGGGTACACCCGACATTGCGCTGACGGTGACCCCGCCTCCGTCACATACAGCCCGTACATCATCTGACCAAGGGCCGCCCCCGAGCGACCGTCCCCACAGTCTGGGTGCACCCGACATTGCGCTGACAGTGACCCTGCCTCCGTCACATACAGCCCGTACATCATCTGACCAAGGGCCGCCCCCGAGCGACCGTCCCCACAGTCTGGGTGCACCCGACATTGCGCTGACGGTGACCCCGCCTCCGTCACATACAGCCCGTACATCATCTGACCAAGGGCCGCCCCCGAGCGACCGTCCCCACAGTCTGGGTACACCCGACATTGCGCTGACAGTGACCCTGCCTCCGTCACATACAGCCCGTACATCATCTGACCAAGGGCCGCCCCCGAGCGACCGTCCACAGTCTGGGTACACCCGACATTGCGCTGACAGTGACCCTGCCTCCGTCACATACAGCCCGTACATCATCTGACCAAGGGCCGCCCCCGAGCGACCGTCCACAGTCTGGGTACACCCGACATTGCGCTGACAATGACCCTGCCTCCGTCACATACAGCACGGTCCGGCCCGTACATCCTCGGACGAGGTCGGAGCCCTGTGCGGACGTCTGTTGCTGCCGAACCGCGCTACTTTAGCCGGCGAGGTACGCCGGCGCTAATTCTGTGATCAGCTGAGCCGGGTAACAGGTTTTGCGCCTTTCGCTGTGGCCCCCGGCGGCGCCGTGCGACTGGCTTTTGCCTGCTCAGGAAAACTGCTGGCCGAGCTGCGGTGATTTTGCTCGCGTAACAAACCCGTGCCTGTTTGAGAAAAATGAACAAAATTCGCTGTTAGCTGGACAATCACACTGGTGCAATCTTCATCACAACTACTGACCCGGTGTTTCGTTTAATAGAGTAGTGTTTGCGCCATATTGAGTGGTCCGTCAACGATTTGACAATTACCAATAGCTCACACGTTTCACGTATGTGTTGGGCCGTGGCCACGACTTGGCAACTGCTCCACTACCAATAGCTCACACGTTTAACGTTTGTGTTGGTCCGTGGCCACGACTTGGCAACTGCTCCACTACCAATAGCTCACACGTTTCATGTATGTGTTGGTCCGTGGCCACGACTTGGCAACTGCTCCACTACCAATAGCTCACACGTTTCACGTATGTGTTGGTCCGTGGCCAAGACTTGGCAACTGCTCCACTCCAATAGCTCACACGTTTCACGTATGTGTTGGTCCGTGGCCACGACTTGGCAACTGCTCCACTACCAATAGCTCACACGTTTCACGTATGTGTTGGGCCGTGGCCACGACTTGGCAACTGCCCCAATGATCTCCGACGACTCCCCGACTGTCCCGATAATCTACAACGACCTGTTCGCTGCGCGAATATTTATACATGGCCTTCTTGCTCTTTTACGATATGTATTGCCCGTCTACATTCCCTACTAGGTGCATATTTCCTAGCTGAAGGTGGTGTGCAAAGTTCGTCTCCAGACACATGAGCGGTACGCATTTCTCCAAGGCTGTCGTATCTCTGGTCGTGACTCGACTCTTCGAACTCAGCCTTGCGGCGACGTCTGCAGCGGCAAAGTCTGCCGCACTGTTCAGTTGTTCCCTTTACCTGGTGTGGTCTGCAGCCACGCCGGCCGCCCAGTACAGATGCGATCTGGGTGACGACTGTTTCCTTTGTGTCGGCAGCGGTGTTTGCCGAGGTGTGTGCGGCGCGGGCCGGGGGCGGGGGCGTTCGTGAGCGGCGAGGCAGGCTCGCTCCTCTGTGTCGCCGTGTCGGCCGACACGGCTCAGCGATCGTGGCAGACGGCTGCGATGTGGCGTCTGTCGCCGGCGTCGGCGTGTCTGCCGGCCGGCCGGTCGGCCGTGCCAACCACCCGCTCCACTCCGTTCCCTCCACTTGCTCTGCTCCGTGTCCTCCACTTGCTCTGCTCCGTGTCCTCCACTTGCTCTGCTCCGTGTCCTCCACTTGCTCTGCTCCGTGTCCTCCACTTGCTCTGCTCCGTGTCCTCCACCCGCTCCGACCCCATGCCCTCCACCCGCTCCGACCCGTGCCATCCACCCGCCCTGTCCCGTGCCTTTCACCCGCTCTGCCCCATGCCCTCCACCCGCTCCGGCCCAGTGCCCTCCACCCGCCCTGCCCCGTGCCTTCCTCCCGCTCTGCCCCATGCCCTCCACCCGCCCTGCCCAGTGCCCTCCACCCGCCCTGCCCCGTGCCTTCCTCCCGCTCTGCCCCATGCCCTCCACCCGCTCCGACCCCGTGCCCTCCACCCGCCCTGCCCCGTGCCTTTCACCCGCTCTGCCCCATGCCCTCCACCCGCCCTGCCCAGTGCCCTCCACCCGCCCTGCCCCGTGCCTTCCTCCCGCTCTGCCCCATGCCCTCCACCCGCTCCGACCCCGTGCCCTCCACCCGCTCATCCCCGTGCCTTCCACCCGCCCTGCCCCGTGCCTTCCACCCGCCCTGCCCCGTGCCCTCCACCAGCGCTGCCCCGTGCCTTCCACCCGCTCTGCCCATGCCCTCCACCCGCTCCGCCCCGTGCCCTCCACCCGCACCGACCCCGTGCCCTCCACCCGCTCCGGCCCCGTGCCCTCCACCTGCCCTGCCCCGTGCCCTCCACCCGCCCTGCCCCGTGCCTTTCACCCGCTCTGCCCCGTGCCCTCCACCCGCACCGCCCGGTGTTCTCCACCCGCCAAGACCCGTGTGTCCTCCATCCGCTCCGGCCCGTGCGTGTCCACCCACTCTGCCTCCGGACCGTGCCGACGCTCGCCGCCGCAATCCCGTGCTCGCCGCCGGCCCGCTATCGATTCGACGGCGGAAGCCATTGTCGCCCAGCACGAGTTGGCCCGACCTGCCGCGGATGCACGCGGAGGCCGCTGTCGGCGTGGCGTGACGTGACGTGACGTGCCACTGACTGACAGGTGGGCCGGCGGCCACAGGCGTTGTCCCCCTACCGGCCGACGGCGGCGTTAGCTGTTCCCCAAGTGTTCCGACGGTGTCAGGCTGCGAGGTGATCGTTAACCTTGAATAGAACATGTCGAGATAGCGGGAATTGTATCAGAGCGCCACGGGATCGCAACAGCCGTCGCGCTCCAGAAGTGCCGCACATATGCTCTCCAACCGACATCGCTTTCAGCCGCTCAGTCCTCATAGGTCGAAGTAAGTCTCGTAGGTCCAAGCCCCTACGATATGCTATGGTTTGCAGTGCTATGCTGGAAAAAAAACGAGTGGGTGATTATCCAGCTGATTGGGGAAAGGCCTCAGCTTTCCTTAGATACATAGCATTTCCAGTGTAGCGGGGAAATCTGTCGACCATTACTGCAGCGGCACATGGTGTGAGACCCAGTACCCCAATAGCACATGGCGGGAGACCCAGTACCGCAGTGGCACATGGTGTGAGGCCCAGTACTGCAGCGGCACATGATGTGAGGCCCAGTACTGCAGCGGTACATAGTGTGAGACCCAGTACTGCAGCGATATATGGTGTGAGGCCCAGTACTGCAGCGGCACATGGTGTGAGACCCAGTACTGCACCGGCACATGGTGTGATGCTCAGTACTGCAGCGGCACATGGTGCAAGACCCAGTACTGCAGCGGCACATGGTGTGAGGACCAGTACTGCAGCGCCGGATGCCATGTGTGAAGCCCAGTACTGCACCGCCGGATACATGGTGTCAGGCCCAGTACTGCAGCGGCACATGGTGTGAGGACCAGTACTGCAGCGCCGGATGCATGGTGTCAGGCCCAGTACTGCAGCGCCGGACACATGGTGTCAGGCCCAGTACTGCAGCGCCGGATACATGGTGTGGGGCCAGGACTGCAACACCATACACAGGGTGTGAGGCCTAGTACTGTATCGCCGGACACATGGTGTGAGGCCCAGTACTGTAGCGCCGGATACATGGTGTTGAGGTCCAGTAATGCAACGCCGGACACATGGTGTGAGGCCCGGTGCTGCATTTTATATAATGGACATTTTTATCGTTATTGTTAGCATAGCTATCTCTAATTAGGTATCTAAAATCAAAAGAAAACCGTGCATATGAGTACGCAATTGGATGACAATTGAGTTTCAAACACGCAAAACGTGTTTTCTTCCATGGTGAGTTTCGACATCTCACACCCAACGGAAACCCATTATTTTAATACTGCGGCGAGTACTGCAGTGCCGGACACGTGGTGTTGAAGCACAGTACTGCAGCGAAATGATAAAATTGTTAAATTGCAGTGGTCTGAAAAAAATGAAACTCTTCCAAGTTCTTATTTACCTGCCTTCGGTTTTGAATGGGTCAATTTCTCAGATATATGGTTTTATTTTCCCCAGTGTCGGTGTGCTTTAATCTGATTTATCGGTCTCAAAAGGGAATCGGGAAGAAAAATTACGCTGCCATATCTCACGGGTGCCATCGAAGTCAATTTCGACGCAGTCGGCGACAAATGAAGTTGTCAGCAGTAAAAAATGCCGTGAATACCCTTCGAAAATATTGGCTCGTGTAAGGTTTTTGCAGCCTTAAGCTGGAACTAACTGTGAATTTCACACACAAAGAATAAGGGCAATTGGTATCATAAATAAGGTCACGAGGAAACTGCCCTAGAAGAATACGCCCATTGCCGTTAGTTGGTGTTAAGTTGTATGTGCGCCTATGTTACGTGTTCTTGATTGAAGAGATGTCCTACTCCCTGGGTAGGTATCTAGATGGTCTCTGCTGACCTATGCAGTTGAGAAGCACAACTGAAATGGGGAAAAAAAATAGTAATCCCAGGTTGATGCACATTATTCAACTTCGAAAAAATATGTGGGTGACATGGCACATGCAGATTATGTTCTAGTACTTACCTACAGCCCAGGTAGGTTGGCATCTATTCAGCCTACCTAATAGGTAGGAATTTATGCTATTCAAGATCAACAGCATTTGTTTGCATTCGAACTGCAGGCATGTTGTCATCTTTCGTGAAACTGATGCAACTGTCTCATTATTTATTAATTAGTTAATTATTTGTCGTAGTTCATTATTTGTTAGTAATCTTGTTTCTTGTTTCTTTTGTTGTTTGCCCATGGTGTAGTATAGGTTAGACGACTGCACATATGATTTGAAGTGATATTTTATGTTTCTTTAACATATTGTGATGCTAATGAAAATTGTAATCCATATTTTTCATAGAATGTTAGTTGTTATTTGCCTGATCTTGTTAGTAACATATTGCATATGATATATTTGATTGATGATGATTTGAGATGATATAGTACTATTTATTTCCGCAACCAATCAGGTTGTAGCTATTTTGCATGTTCTGAAACTTATTAGATAACGGATGGAAATCCCTGCATGGAAATGCGGATACGGATTGCGGCGATTGGAAGATACCAGTCCGTATTATGCTCTACCTGACACCCCGCTGTATGTTCCCTGACTGTCGTGCTGCATGTCCCGTTAGGCTGACTCCTCCGCTCTTTGACATGCACGGTCGAGCCGAGCGAACTACCCGTGTTGTTGGCCAGTCCCACGCGCCGGCTGCCTCTGACACTGCCCTGTCCGGGCTCTGTCCACAGAGGCACTGCTGGCCACCCGACCGAGACAGCCGTTCCCAGACATCGGGGTCGACCCTGACCAGGTGTCACTGGCCTCCAGCGTCACAGGTGGGTCACAGGGGTCACGTGTGACTGACCTGACCAGGTGTCACTCGCCTCCAGCGTCACAGGTGGGTCACGGGTCACGTGTGGCTGACCTGGCCATGTGTCGCTGGCCTCCAGCGTCACAGGTGGGTCACAGGGGTCACGTGTGACTGACCTGACCAGGTGTCACTCGCCTCCAGCGTCACAGGTGGGTCACAGGGGTCACGTGTGGCTGACCTGGCCATGTGTCGCTGGCCTCCAGCGTCACAGGTGGGTCACAGGGGTCACGTGTGACTGACCTGACCAGGTGTCACTCGCCTCCAGCGTCACAGGTGTGTCACGTGTGGCTGACCTGACCAGGTGTCACTCGCCTCCAGCGTCACAGGTGGGTCACGTGTGGCTGACCTGGCCAGCCAGGGCCGAGTGTGAGCTCTGACCAGCCGCCATCACCTGTGATCTCTCTGGCCAGGTCGGGTCACAGGTGGCGTATTCGGAGTCATGTGTCACCAATGTCAGGGTCGCAGGTGGGTTTCACTGCGCCATGTGTAGATGCCCTGACCAGCCTCGCCCCGACCGGTTCACATGCACAATAACGACTGAATGAATGGAACTGAAGTTAATCGTTGTAGCCTAGGATGCTTGCAATGCTAAGGCCCATGGCGTTAGCTCAAGATTATTCGGTTCACGACATTTATCTTTGGTCGATGCATCACCCCCACCCCTCCCCCACTGTATATATGGGTTACCGCTGGAAGTGTTAGGAAGTGTAAGCCCCTGTTAGCCACTTAGGGGTTTTTGTTAATGCAGCGGCGTGCCGGTTGTCATCCAGATCATGATGCTCCCAGGGTATGCGGATATTCCCTTGTATAGTTTTAATGCCGCCCCGTTAGCTCAGTTAGTTAGAGCGCTGGCCTGCACTGGTCTCCCATGTCTTGGCAACACAGGGTTCGAGTCGCTTCACGCGCTTGCATTTAGCCCCCGGCTGGGAGCGTCAGTTGGCAGCTGGCCCGATAAGGCCGGGGACGAGCTACCGGGCGGCTGTGTCGGTGCACTGACGGCACGTTAAACTTTCAATCAAAATTCTGCCGTCGAACTGGAATTCATGGATCGGTTGGTAGGGCCATGGTTCACACAACAAGCTCTGCTTAGCAATAGAACCCTGGTTCATAAAGCCACCCCAGCAAGAACTCAGATTGATTTTTTTTAATGTAATGCTTATATGAGGTGTAAAAAGTCAGTAGTCCACTGCGGATGTCGCCCCCATTGGGTTGGCGTACGTGTGATCGAAATTGACCCGCACTCACGTTAGTCTTAACAGCGTGTTTATTCAATCACAAGTTTAAGCGCTCTAAATTCTAGGAAGACGACTACTATGTTCTCCGAAGTGATAAGTACGTAAGCTATGCCCTCCGTACCCAGGGGCTGGAACTGTTTGGAAATTCAATCCGCTGGTGATGACTGGGTGAGCGAGACAAGGCTAAGTGGCATTGACGAGGACATTGAACACTTTGCATTGGGAGGAGGACATGACGAATGACGAGGACATTGACGCGGTTACCCAGTGCTCAATGACGAGGACATTGAGTACTGGGGATGTGAGGGGAGGAGTGCGCAATGGAAAGGGTCACGATCACGGGGCCGACAAGATATTCGGTGTGGTGGTGGGGGGGTTATACGAAGACGCTGGAGAAGAAGAAGGGCTGATAACAAGGAATCTGGGTTTGAGTTTGCGCGTAGCAGACGGCTGGGCGAAAAAGCAGTAGGCGGATGCGGAACATATTCCTCCCGCCGCCAGGCGTCGGCACGTGCTCTCCGCTGAAACTTGTCACCGTGGTCCGGTCTTCTCTCCCTCCCCACCTGTTCCTGGCCCGACTTTCGCCGCTGCGATTTCTCGGCGGGCGCGCCTGGTGTTGGATCAATCGTGAGCGCTGTCATGGAGTTAGTAATTAGCCAGAGGCAAACAGCTGGTGTGATGCTGTTGGTTACTGGCCCAGGTACACGGCTGGTGTGATGCTGTTGGTTACTGGTCCATGTACACGGCTGGTGTGATGCTGTTGGTGACTGGTCCCGGTACACGGCTGGTGTGATGCTGTTGGTGACTGGTCCCGGTACACGGCTGGTGTGATGCTGTTGGTGACTGGTCCCGGTACACGGCTGGTGTGATGCTGTTGGTAACTGGTCCAGGTACACGGCTGGTGTGATGCTGTTGGTGACTGGCACCAGGTACACGGCTGGTGTGATGCTGTTGGTGACTGGTCCCGGTACACGGCTGGTGTGATGCTGTTGGTGACTGGTCCAGGTACACGGCTGGTGTGATGCTGTTGGTTACTGGCCCAGGTACACGGCTGGTGTGATGCTGTTGGTTACTGGTCCATGTACACGGCTGGTGTGATTCTGTTGGTGACTGGTCCATGTACACGGCTGGTGTGATGCTGTTGGTGACTGGTCCCGGTACACGGCTGGTGTGATGCTGTTGGTGACTGGTCCCGGTACACGGCTGGTGTGATGCTGTTGGTGACTGGTCCCGGAACACGGCTGGTGTGATGCTGTTGGTAACTGGTCCCGGTACACGGCTGGTGTGATGCTGTTGGTTGCTGGTTATGGTCAAGGTAGGGGTGAATGGCTGTTCTTATGCCTGGTGATGTCTGGAAGTACGCCATTGCACGTCCCATGCAGAGTCGCTAGCACCACCAAGAATGTCCACTGTTCAATGATTCGAACTGTACATGGTCCGCCCACACTGCTGCAAAGTTCCATTCGGTAGTGCTGGCGAATTGGAACGTGTGCAGCTCATCTGAAGCTAGACGGGAGTCCATTGGTGGCCAGCCACAGAAACTGGTCGCTGGTTCACCGACTACCGCGTATTGCAGCACGTGAGGTGTGTGAGAAGTCGGTTCGGTGTCTGAGCCGACCTGTCCGCGCGGTATCGACCCACGCGAACGTGGGCTGGCGCGGCGAGTGGTCGGAGCAGTCGCTGTGCGTCCTGTCTCAAATGGATCCCGCCGCCACCATTGGGGAGGCAGACCGGTCGGCTGTCGTCCGACGTCGTCCGCTGGAACTGCACCCACACTCGTCCACGCCCGCAAACACACGGCCCTGACCGCCGCCGTGGTGCGTGACCCGGGTCACAGGCTGGAGGTCGCGCGCGACACCGAGGACACCGCCCAACGCCTCTGTCGGCCCGGTCGTCAGCGGTGACCTGTGTTGTACCCGGCCGTGTTGGACATGACCCGCGACACGCCGTGTTGTGGGACACGACCGCGCCGGCCGCTACTGGGGGGGGGGGGGCCTGTTTCAGCCATGACCTCCGCTGCACGGCACGGGAAGGAGGATTGCGAGACGTGGCCGAACCGGTCCGTTCTTGCCGCATTGAAAACACGATCGCCGCGTGGCGGCTTGAGTGCGTCTGGGACCCTCCCACGTGCACCCTCGCCCGACGGTGTACGTGGGAGTCAGCCCCCCCCCCATCCCCATTGGGCACGGTCGTGTCAAGCACGACCGTGAAATGATGCATGTCTGTCTGTTCAGTAGTGATTCGGAAAATGGTGCATGCTCACGCTAGCGGGTCGGTAGTTCGGCCTCAAGAGAGCAGCGGCGGGAACTGCCCCGTGCCCTGCCGCCGGTCACGAAGGTTGGCGACAAGGTCGTGCCGGCGCCGCAGGCTGTCTGCCGACTGACCTTTCCGGCAGTACAGCGGACACGCCCCAGGGTACAGCGAGAGCTGTTTTACGTGGTCGCACTGAGGCTGTGAGCTGTTTTCTTCGCCATGTGTGCTGGCTGCCTGTCTGATGTGGATTGTGGCGGCCAGTGTGTGCCGCGCTGTCGGACGTTGTCGGAATGTATGGCTGTCGGGAACCTTCACCCACTGACGGTGTGTCGGGTCGGGTCGTGTGTATGGCCGGTCTGTGCCGGCCTCATCGGGCGTTGTCGGAATGTATGGCTGTCGGGAACCTTCACCCCTCTCTCAGACGGCGGCAGGACAGATGGGGCCAAATGGAGTCCAACAAATTAAAAGAAATTAAACCGCACTTAGCGCTGTGGCCCTCGTCATTCAGCCAAAGTAGAAGGGACGAGGTGGCCCTCTGTCGCCTTAGAATTGGACACACGCTATCTACTCATAGGTATTTATTGTGCGGGGATGAAAGGCCCAAATGTATGAAGTGTTATGCAGCACTGACCGTGCGCCATGCACTAGTATCTTGCCAGAACTACACGGAAGAACGCAGGCGCCATTTCGGACATGGCTCTAACACTCTGAGGATGGCGAACTTACTCGGCGATAATTCCAGATTTGTCCAAAATAGAGGAGTTTTTAGTTTCCTTGCGGAGGTAGGTTTCCAAATAATATACACACCTGGGTAGATCATGAATTAGTGCCATATATTTTGTTCTCCGGACTTGAGCTGAATTAACCTTGTTATGGGTGCAAAATAATCCAATTGGGGTTGACGCACCCTAAACCCCTAATAATCGATAAATAAATCATGGGAACCTTCACCCACTGACGGTGTGTCGGGTCGGGTCGTGTGTATGGCCGGTCTGTGCCGGCCTCATCTGGCGTTGTCGGAATGTATGGCTGTCGGGAACCTTCACCCACTGACGGTGTGTCGGGTCGTGTGTATGTCCGGTCTGTGCCGGCCTCATCGGACGTTGTCGGAATGTATGGCTGTCGGGAACCTTGACCCACTGACGGTGTGTCGGGTCGTGTGTATGGCCGGTCTGTGCCGGCCTCATCGGGCGTTGTCGGAATGTATGGCTGTCGGGAACCTTGACCCACTGACGGTGTGTCGGGTCGTGTGTATGGCCGGTCTGTGCCGGCCTCATCGGGCGTTGTCTGAATGTATGGCTGTCGGGAACCTTCACCCACTGACGGTGTGTCGGGGCGTGTGTATGGCCGGTCTGTGCCGGCCTCATCGGGCGTTGTCGGAATGTATGGCTGTCGGGAACCTTCACCCACTGACGGTGTGTCGGGGCGTGTGTATGGCCGGTCTGTGCCGGCCTCATCTGGCGTTGTCGGAATGTATGGCTGTCGGGAACCTTCACCCACTGACGGTGTGTCGGGGCGTGTGTATGGCCGGTCTGTGCCGGCCTCATCTGGCGTTGTCGGAATGTATGGCTGTCGGGAACCTTCACCCACTGACGGTGTGTCGGGGCGTGTGTATGGCCGGTCTGTGCCGGCCTCATCTGGCGTTGTCGGAATGTATGGCTGTCGGGAACCTTCACCCACTGACGGTGTGTCGGGGCGTGTGTATGGCCGGTCTGTGCCGGCCTCATCTGGCGTTGTCGGAATGTATGGCTGTCGGGAACCTTCACCCACTGACGGTGTGTCGGGGCGTGTGTATGGCCGGTCTGTGCCGGCCTCATCTGGCGTTGTCGGAATGTATGGCTGTCGGGAACCTTCACCCACTGACGGTGTGTCGGGTCGTGTGTATGGCCGGTCTGTGCCGGCCTCATCGGACGTTGTCGGAATGTATGGCTGTCGGGAACCTTCACCCACTGACGGTGTGTTGGGTCGTGTGTATGCCGACAGCGCGTCTCGTCGTGAGTCTGTCGGCGGGCCGTTTATATGTGGCGTGATGTAGCGTTTTCGTCAGTGTGACGGGTCGTGGTGTCACTATTGGTACTGTCAGCTGGTGGCTAGTGCTGGGTGACCGTGTTATCAGGAGCACGTGTATCTGGAGTACGTGATGTAGCGTTTTCGCCAGAGTGTGACGAGTCGTGGTGTCACTATTGGTTCTGTCAGCTGGTGGCTAGTGCTGGGTGACCGTGTTATCAGGAGCACGTGTATCACATGTGCAGCAGTTGATCAGCAGACCACAGCAGCACCAGTCAAAAGACGTTCTGGGGGCGAAAATATACTAACACCTTTCCGTGATTATTGATTAAACATTGATTATTGGCATACGGAAGCGGTGCAGGAAGACGATTGATCCCTACATTAAGGGTATCAGCCAGACTTCAATAGACATTTAGCAGTTTCTACTTCTCTACAAGAAATGGCATAGTTAGAAACATGATGGGCGCTGTATAACCTATGCAGTTGATGCGTCCTTAAACCCCAATAGTAACAACAACAGTTATAAAAATTATCCTCGGAATCCTTATGCCTGAAAATCTGAAGACTTTTTCAATTATTGGAGGTTAAACGTTGAACCACATGGGACGAGAATGAATGCCACAACTTGTTTTCCTCACCTGTGGGATCTGCAATCAACCTTGGTTATGATGCATTGATGTTCCCCATAACAGGCTGTATCGAGATGTATTCGACATGTCTTCGGAATTGGCGGAGTAAGAGTGTAAGAGTTAGAATAACAAAAAGCTCATGTGACGTATGTTATGTTTTGGTCCTTGAACAGCTATATATCCCAGCCTATCTAGCACCATTCACTTGCTATTGCATAACACACTCAACAATTACAAACCATGATGTGCTGTGTTCTCTTAATTCCAGCAATGAACAAAATGTCCACAGTATTGCCGTCGGACAACGATAAAGTCACTTTGCAGGTTAGAATGTGTTTCTTCTTCGTTTTAATACATTCACTGTGGTGCAGATGGAAGGTAACTTTGTAAGTTAGAATGCGCTGTTTTCGATTACATACATACACTGTACGTATTAAAGGTTCTGCAGCAGAGTGGGAAACTTACTTTCCGGGTTGGGAGTCGGAGTGCAAACCGGTATCTTCCGGAGTACATTTTCATAGACATTATTTTGTATGCATGGAATCTGTTTACCAGTAACCGACCAGAAAAACCTAACTCAGACCTACATAATATGCATAAGTAATATCATTCTCATTTTTGGTCAGATGAAATGTCAAAACATAGGAACAAGGAAGTGAACAATGGATGGCACCGCCCGGCAGTGACTCGTAATAATCAGCACTGTTTCGTTTCTCATAACTCACAGGAGCAATGCGCTTTCCTTTCACTTTTGGCTCAGTACAAGGCTAGCCATATGAAAAACAAACAAAAATACTTCACACTTCACCCTCAGCTCAGAGCGCATACCTACCTACGCAGCCAATTTCCCACGTAATACGAACGCAACCCCGCTACCGCACACGCCACAGTTGGATGTGATCAAAGCAAAGGATCAGTCGAGGTCTTCTGTTTACAGTATGACACTATTAACCACGTGTTCAAAATTGCTAATGGTTATGACGTCATATAAAAATTACCTTACATTGATTGGTTGACGGACAGTTTCGTAACAGAAAACGCTAACGCAGCCAATTCTGATCGGTGCCCTCCGGGCCTCCGGAGAACGTCTCTTAAAACTGTCAAACTTTCCCACTATAGGGTTGCAGAAACACAGCTTTTCCGAGACGCGGCTCCAAAGCCGGAGAACAGTGTACTCAGTGCGCATGTGCATCTTTTTGCAAGTTGTAGTCGGCGTGTTGTTGTCGGCAATTGAGGTTGAGATTTGAGGAAATTGAGGTTCAGCAATCGGTAGTTGAGAGCTGACTGCTACAAAAAAAGTGGTTAGAGTGGTGACCGTAAGTGGAATAACCGGCGTTTTTGGGTGTATTTCTGTGTTGGTTTTTATTCATATCTTTGTTCCCACATTTCAATTTGTGTCGGAGTACATGTGAAGCCCATCCTATCCAGTATGAACCCGGAGTGCAGAAATGTTTTCAGATATAAAATCTCTTAAGAAGTGCCTTAATTCCCACCCTGTTCTGCAGTGTATGTATTAAATCCAAAACAACACATTATAACATGCAAAGTGACCTTATCGTGTGTGACGCGCTGCGGTAGACAAACTACCTTAGATCTTCTCCCGTGTCCGACCTTTAGCTTTGCTCATGACACAAGGCAAATAAAACCTGTGACCTCGGTCAGTGACGCCGACTGGGGATCCCTCTCGGACCGGCATTGCTGGAAGGAAGAGAACACAGCACGACATCATGGTTCCAAGCTGCCAGAGGTCGGTGATACTGAGTGACGCTCAATATCAGATACTCGGCACCGTGTTGCTCAGCATAGTTAAGTGGTTTTGCTGTGGTTGTACGGACGCCGGTTTCCACATGCGCGTAGAACCCCGCCCCTCCCCGGCCATCGATCTGCCACGAAGTCTGTCTCCAGGTTCCCAAGGTCGTAATGTCAAGGCTACTGATTTGAAGCGTCAGATTGGAGTGCCTTTTTCGCAGTATGCACCCCAACAGTGTGTTGAACGTACTCTTCGAGGGAGTACGTCTTGTAGATACTTCATTTAATGTGTGATGTGATGAAAGGTTCAAGCGTACGAGGTTGATACGGTCTTTGGGATTCGAGATTTTGTACGTTAAATTATCGGCTCTAATTCTAGTTTTGTTTTGTTTAGATACGCATGTGAGCTTTACAGAGGATCCACACATATCGTGACTTCCCGCGGATGTATACTGATAGGTCTGAAGGGTCGCAACGGCCGAGTAGGTAGGGCGTTCGGCTCCTGATCGCAAGATCGCTGTTTCGAATCCCATAGGCGGCCGGGCTACCGAGTCCACCCGCAGTCAATCGGCACAAAAGGTTGGCGCGACTATATGCGTAGCAGTCGAGTGCATTGTAAGATAGCCCAAGCTTCTTGAGCGGTCTGAAGAAGCTGACTGCTACTGGATGCGTCGTTCTGTTGAACCGTTGTTCGCCCGTTGTCTACCGAAAGGCAATGATATATTTTCTTTCCAGCAATATACCATTCTAAAATATGTCCGTATTATCCAGCATGGTCAATGCACCAGGCAATTGATTTGTACTCATTCCGTGAGTGGTATCTTGGCCGGGACGATCATTTGACCGGACCAGTCAATGTGTTCATATAGTGTTGCCAGATTTTGAAGCCCATATGGCCTGGGTCTTTAGCTGAATCTCCAGTTATGTAGCCTGGCTGTAAATCAGCTTGCTTAAATTGTCATCGAGCAAGCTACCACAGCGATTGTAATGCGGTGAAAGCGGGGACGGGGGGGGGGGTACCTCTCAGATGGGACGGCTGACGAAACGCGCTGGGCAGGCCGGGTTGGTGTGGGACGCTACAGCCGGCATGCGTTTTCGGTCCAGACGTCACGCGTTTGTGGCAACAGCGAAATGCTGACTGATGTATGGAGCTGCCTCTGCTGCTGCGTCCGTGTTTGAGAGTCTGGTAACTACTACATGCCCACCCAATCGGTCCCGTGTGAAGTCGCCCACTGGTCCACCGTCGTTCACTCTTATTAATTTCAAATATATTATCCTTCAAAGTTACGTTTTTAAAATAAGTTTTAAACCTCACCCGGTTGAAAGTTTCGGAACAATGTTCAGGAGCATAATGCCACCAAAGCAATGCTTGCTGGTGCCCTTTACTGATGTGTCTACCGAGAATAGTTTCAGAGGCCTGCTGGTCCGAACTTGTGCCTCCAGCATTTCTCCTGCTGGTCCAGTGATGCTGTAGACCCATAGTACCACAGTTAGGTGGAAATATTTTTGAAGACCTCGGGCCACTCGAATTTCCACCTTCGCCGCTGCGCTGCCGTGGCGGAATATTCAAAAGCGACCTCGGTCTTGCAGAATATTCTTCCGGTCCCGTGTGGTATTATGGAGTCGCATCAGGACCTCAGGGTCTCAAGCCCCGGGAATCCATATTTCCCCGAATCTCGCCAATCATTCAAATCCGTGAGCACTTCAAAATATAGAAATGGCGCAAAATAAAATTATTATGGGTCAATTCAGAATCCCAGCGTCCCGAAAATCGCATTGCTTCAAACCCCTGATGTTTAAAAACCACGATTTCCCCGAATCCCAAAACTTCAAAGTATGCATGCTTCAAAGCCCCGAAATCAGCTGACAACCACCAGGCAACGAGAAGTGTTAAGCCAGACGATGCTGGACCGGACTGCGCTGCGAAATGCGCATCGACGCTCTTACCATGTACCATGCAGTGCCATGCAAGAGATGCAGTTGAGTATCTCAGACTTGGGAAATTGATGCTCCCCTCCCTCATTCTAAGCAGTGGTTATGGTTTGCGTGAGTGTTTTTTGGCAACCCAGGCGTTACGGAGATACCGGGTCATGCCTTCACCTCTCCCATTTTCCAGATTGTTATTTTTGGAAGCTTCGTGGTTGTAGTCGATGCCCCAGCCAGCGCCAGTCGTTTGGAAAAACAGTCAACTTATGCCCTTTTTGCACGGTACTGCCAAGGCTCGGTCCGAAGTAACACACATTCAAATGTTTGTCTGCTTTATTGCCTACATTTTCGGCTGATTCGGTGTTTGTAGCATTCGGGACGGACGGTATATGATCATCATGGTCGGTGCACGCTAAAGCCCAAATGCAAACAAGAAACATTGCGCTGTAATTTGTTCGTTATGGGCGCTGTATAACCAATGCAGTTGATGCGCCCAAAAACCCAAATAACTAAGAAACATTCGGGACGTGGGAGTTTTGGGTGTTTCGGAGTTTAACATAAATCGAGAGTTTTGAAGCACCTAGGTTTAATGCACTGGTGCTTTTGAAATTGGGGTTTTGTAACATTGGATTTTGGGACGCTGAGTTCTGAATTCGCCGCCCGATGGAGGCTGTTACCATTTCGGGGTAAGTGAGGAAATCGGAAATGGACATTGGGGATCTGGAGGTTTTGGGACTTAGGGAGTTCCGACACAGACTCATCATGACCAGCTTTGTATGCTTCACCTCTCTTCATCATGGCCATAATGGTGCTCGCTTGCCATCCCTGATGTGGAATATTTTAAGGTGCATCGTCACGCTGACAAATCGGGAAAGGGGCAGCATTTCCTCCACCCGTTCCCTCTCGAACCTCCTATGGCGAGACCAGGACATAGCTATTTGTTTCATGAATAGTTTAGGCAACTCGCAAATTGCACAGAGGAAATATCAGTGGGCGGAGTCGGCTCCCGCCAATTATATATCCCGCGCTACACGCTCCATTGCATTCTTGATCATAATTAAATATGTCGTTTCTTATCTTCATCTTCTCTGCAGGTGTTGATATGGTTTATGTCTGTATGTTCATTCAATTTGTGTGTGCTTCTACAGATATGGCTTGTGGTATTCTTCCTTATTTTGGAATGACCTTTTAATTCTACCCTGTGACGCTACGTCAGCTCTGGATACCGCTTACCTCAGCTCTGGATACCGCTTACGTCAGCTCTGGGTACCGCTTATGTCACCTCTGGGTACCGCTTGCGTCACCTCTGGGTACCGCTTACGTCACCTGTGGGTACCGCTTGCGTCACTTCTGGACGCCCAGCAATTAGCGAGTTGTTCGCCATTTCACTGGGCTGAAAACGCGAGTTGTGGAAGCATACTTCGGCATTTTTTTCCACTGAAATATACTGGTTTCATATTGGCACGCTCTCTGGTTGCTGAGACATGGCCGGTTTCTTGCGGGCTCTGTTTGCTATTTGCCACGTAAAACCGAGCGTATTCAAATCCGAGAAGGTGTCGGGGAGTTGCCGGGAACACGGGAACCTAAGACAGAAATATTGTGCCTGCGGTTCAGCTTGCGACACAGAACAGCTCTTATACAGTTGATCTGCCCACTTCAAAAGTATCATTCTCCTGTAGCTCTTAGGGTGTCTTGGTTCGTGAGTCTGGTATTCGATCGTTATATATTCCCTATGTTCGAAAATGCGTGTCGATCGAATAGCAGGCTAACGGAGAGAGAGGCCGCTTGGCCTCAAAAGCTGCTTTCCTATGCAGTATAAGCCAAGGGAGAACAGTAGTTTTAACTGTATGTTATATTCCAGCTAAACCAAAATGCCTACAATGAATTCGACTTGGCTTTGGTGGAGCATTGACCTATGTCACCTTGCCGAAGAGTTCTTGGCAGCCAACGCTTATAAGTCATCATCGAGGGTGTTACGAGTGCACACGTACTATCTACGTATAGACTGTGCTGTAGTGTCGACTCACCCCGATATCCCAACTGATGGTAGGCACCAGTGGTGATCCACACACTATGGTGTGGCATGTACTGTCGGTGACTGATGAGCGGCCTGTGTGCTTATCAGGGGGCCGGTGGCAGAGCAAGGAGAACCTGCTCTCAGACGTGGTGGACGACCCGGAGATCTTCGTGGCGCTGTACGACTTCCAGGCGCAGGGCGACAACCAACTCAGCCTCAAGAAGGGTAAGGCGGCAGGAGCACTGGTTTTTGTTTGTCCAGGCGATTTTGGAATGTAGCGCTTCGAGCACTATACCCGTATTATTTACAGCAAAGTTTCACGTTTTGTTCAAATGCGTAATGCTTACTGCTCAGCAAACCTGCATATCACTTCAGAACATCAAACCCCCATCATCATTTATATTGGCTACCACAGCTTATATATGCTTCCCTGTTAGATAATTTGAAACATCGTGTTTGTTTTTTTTCCTCGATTTGGCATACCTAACGAGCAGATGACCATTATTAACACTGCCTGGACGAAGCAACCGATCATCGAGAACGGCTAGGCGCTCCGGGTGGCGTATGTTTAACCCGCTGACGATTCCACACCACACACGGTCGGTGGTCGTCGTTTAACCCGCTGACGATTCCACACCACACCACGGTCGGTGGTCGTCGTTTCATCAGGCGATTCGAGCGGCATGTGGACAGATGTGCCGAGTGCACCTGCACACTGGTCTGCGCAGCAGGACCGCCGTTTCCGTTGGTCACGCCGGCGCCGGTCCCGTGTGCGCCCGACGATCGGATTACGTCGCCGTCTGTGCTGGTCTCGCCGCTGACGTCATGGGGATGCCGAGCGCCGAGTGACGTCGGTCTGCTACTCGTCACACGGCGCCGCCACGTGTCCAGACGGTGGCCGGCCGTCCGACGGCCGATGCGATCTGCGTGGGGATGCCGAGCGCCGAGTGACGCCGGTCTGCTACTCGTCACACGGCGCCGCCACGTGTCCAGACGGTGGCCGGCCGGCCGACGGCCGAGGCGATCTGCGTGCTGCACGAGGCACCACCTGTGGCCGTGGTGACGTGCCGGCCGCCGCGCCCGCCGCGCCCGGTCTGGACAGCCACCGCGCTGCCAGTCGGGCGTCGTCCGATCCGGCGCCGCCTCACGTCTGCGCCGGACACCCCGGCCGACACCCCGGCCGACACCCCGGCCGACACCCCGGCCGACACCCCGGCCGACACCCCAGCCGACACGGCACACACACTCGGGGCGCAACACAGCCGAAGCAGCTGACGCGCCTGATGATTCCGACTACACCCACGCAGGACACACGCTCGCTGCCCTGCCCGCCAGGTGGTGCGCTCTCGCCGCTGACACGTGGTGTTGATTCCTTTCACTCCTCCTTCGTGTCGAATTGGGGATGTCCTGTGCACCCCACCCCACCCACACCGTACCTGCCATTCAGGAAAGCGCCCTCTGCACCCCTTTACACTGTACCTGCCAGACTGGGATGTGCCCTTTGCACCTCTACCAGCCTGCAATTGGCCTGCAATTGGCGAATATGCTTTTGCGCCCCTGTCCACTATGCCTCCCGGTCATGGTGATGTCATGTGGCACCTCTTCCCACTATGCCTGCCGGTCAAGGAGGTTCTACGGCACCACTTCTTACTGTACATACCGGTCAGTGAGGTGTCTTGCGGCACCACTTCTTACTGTACCTGCTGGTCAGTGAGGTGTTCTACGGCACCACTTCTTACTGTACCTGCTGGTCAGTGAGGTGTTCTACGGCACCACTTCTTACTGTACCTGCTGGTCAGTGAGGTGTTCTACGGCACCACTTCTTACTGTACCTGCTGGTCAGTGAGGTGTCCTACGGCACCACTTCTTACTGTACCTGATGGTCAGTGAGGTGTCCTACGGCAACAATTCTTACTGTACCTGCCGGTCAG
>JAOTOM010005131.1:7500-95000 GCA_034440615.1 Ashinkailepas kermadecensis | reverse complement strand
TGTGCGTGGTGGTACAGACGAGGGGTATTCCACCAGTGAACTCAGCCACTACGTGCAGGCGGTTCAGCGCGTGTCGACTACCAAGCGTGAATGCGAACTGAGTTGCTCGGGTGGTGTGCTGGCGGCGATAATTATGTCAGGCTTATGCGTGTCCCGCCACGCATCGTCTGACGTGCTGCACTGTTTGTTGCCTGTGGTCGGGCCGGAAGATTCTCGCTTACCTGCCTCTGGTCGGCAGGTATCAACGGCAGCTTCCTGGTGCGCGACAGCGAGTCGAGTCCCGGCCAGCTCAGCATCTCGTTGCGCTATGAGGGCCGAGTCTACCATTACCGTATCACTGAAGACAGCCATGGCAAGGTACGCTCGGCGTAAGGCTCCCCTCCCACCCTGCACACACACACACACACTCAAGCTCACCCCGCCCTCGTCCGGAGGGAGGGAAAGCGCCCCTCCCCTCCTTTACTTTCTTCTTTCGTTCCCTCCTGTTACCCTCCCTTTTTCCTCCGTTCTCTCCCTCCCCTCCATCTTTGTTTCGCTTCCTTCTTCCCGTCTCTTCCTTCTCTTCCTTGGACACCGGTAGCTCAGTGGCTAAGCTAAGCGTTTGAGAAACCAGAGGTACGGGGTTCGTTTCACCTCGGTGCCCGCCCTCCCTGCCAGTGTGAGAGGCAGTCGACGCCATATGGCCTCAGCTGCTTGGCATGTCGTAAAGCCACAAACAATCTTTCTCTTCTTTCCCATCTTCCTTCATTTGTTCCATACATCCCTTCCTCCACGCTTTCGTTTCTCCCTTCGTTCATTCATTCATTCCTTTTTCATTCATTCATTGATTCATCCATTCATTTTGGAGTCTCTCATTTCTTTCTTAATTTTCTGTTTATTCATTCCTTCATTTATTTATTCAGTCATTCATCCAGTCCTTCATTCTGCCGTTCATTCGTTCCTTTCTGCATTATTCCTTCGTTCCTTCTTTTCTTCTTTCATTCTTTCATTTCTTCATTCGTTCATTCCTTCCTTCCTTCCTCCCTTCTTGAACTCCTCCAATCCTCCACTCCCCTGCGCCTTCGCCCCTCCACCCCTCCATTCCTCCATTCCTCTGCGCCTTCGCTTCTCCACTCCTGCGCTCCTACACTCATCCCTTGCCCAGCTTTCCTTCAGCTTCCCCCTCCTCTGCCAGTGCCGGAAGCCCTCCTCCGTTTCTTCCGCCCTCCCTCCCTTCTACCGATCCTACCTATTTTCTTCCCAACTCTTAGAGTAGCAGTTTCCCGTAACGAGGTACTGGGACTAATTCATGCGACTGTAGGTTGTCAGCGTGGTGCCGTGGCTCATCACAGCCATGTGAATGCTTTTCCCGTTGCATACACTCCATACGTTTCAGAGAAGTTTTAGGAACAGGGCGAACAACTCTGCCTTAGTGCATCAAATCAGCATGAGCGTTGGTCCGCCAGATGCCTGTTGCTCTAACGGACGCTGATGTCAGCCAGTTCGCCGCAGCAGTGTGCACTGCTGCGCATGGGCAGTCGTGCTGTCTGACGCGACGACGCGGACCGGATGGCCTGACCGGTGACCCGTGACCCGTGACTCGCCGCAGCTGTACGTGACGTCGGAGAGTCGCTTCAACACGCTGGCCGAGCTGGCGCACCACCACTCCTCGCATGCCGACGGCCTCATCACCTGTCTGCTCTACCCGGCGCCCAAGCGCAACAAGCCCACTGTGTTCGCCGTTAGTCCAGGTAAGACGGCTCCCTGCCTATGGCCAGGTGCGGTAGTCATCTGATGTTGGTTCTCGTCCTACTTTGTCCTCCTCTTGCTCTGGCGATGTACCTCGTCGTCTGCCAACGTATCCTGCCATCTTTCGTTTGGTTCCCCGGCTCTACCCTCGTCCTTTGCGACGTGTAATTCTGGCGATGCATGTCTTATGTATGTATTGTGTACCGGTAGACAAACCCTGCGCCATCCCTCGCCCCGTCCGCTCTTTCGTCATGTCATACTCTGTTTGCCGCGTAGCCGTTTTCCGTTTGTTTTCAGCTGAGGTGCGTGTGCCACTCGCCATCGTATATCCGGTCAATCGAATGGCCATCTGATCTGCCCGCCCAGTCGCGTCAGAACAGCCGATCGAGCGGTGATTGGGCGTAGACTATGACAGCTGGAGCTGCCTGTGGCGGGCATTCGGTGGCCGCGTCTGCAGTGATGGGCTCACTTTAGCTGGCAGTGTCGTCCCGGGCGACAGTCGGCGACATGCTCGCAGTCCGCTGCCGATCGGCGCCGATGTCGCCGTCGGAGTGGAGCTGTGTCGCACGCCGGTCCGAGGATCTCGCCTCGGTTTCACCAGACGGCCGTGCTCGGCCGCGTCTTGTCGCCGTGTGGCTCCTCGTACTCGTGCAGGGAGGGTGGCACACAATCGTGTGTGTGTTTGTTGTGCGTGAGGCGGTGCTGCGCCGCCGTCGCCACGGCCGTCTGGCCGGCGCGGTGTGCGGCGTGCGGCCTCACCAGTCAGCCGTCTGTCGTCTGTCTCCCGTAGGTGCGCGACACCGCCGCAGGGAGCGCCGGCGCGGCTCGCACCACCCGGACATGTTTGTGAACGGCTGCCTGCCCGGTCGATCCAGTAGGTGGTCGGTGGCCGGCGGCCTGCTGGGGCCGGTTGTGCCTTCGCCTGAGCTAGCCGCCGCCGCGCTCGCCCCCTCGCTGTCCCTCCGTGTGCGCGTGACCGTGACTAACCCCGGGGCGGCGTGCAGTCTAGTGGTAGCGGCACGGCGGGCCGACGCAGCTGGCCAGGTCTAACCGCTCTGCATGCCCAGGTCGCCGGCACAGCAGCGACTGCCGCCCGCATGCTGTTCTCGCGCCGGTCGAGGCGCGGTGCGCTGTCGGCTGTGTCAGTGTGGCACCTGTATGGCCTACCGCTGCCGGTCGTGCAGTGCGGTACGCTGTTCATACCGCAACGTACTTGCGGCGCGGTGTGTGGGCTGACGCAGTGTTGCAGTGTCCTAGCGGAGGCTACGGCGGCGGAGCCTACGGTGTGTTGTGTCGGCTGAAGTGCGGTTGTGTGCTCTCGGTGGCGGTGCTGTGCTGTACGGTGCTGTTGATGCTGTGCTGTGCTTGTGCCTCGCTTGTGCTCTGTGTCGGGTGCGTTGACCGTGGCTCGGGCTGCCGCAGAGACCGACAAGTGGGAGATTGAGCGCACCGACATCACCATGCGCCACAAGCTGGGCGGCGGGCAGTACGGCGACGTCTACGAGGCGGTGTGGAAGCGTGGCGGGCGCCAGGGCACCACCGTCGCCGTCAAAACACTCAAGGTAAGCGCCGTGGCTCCGACAGCCAGCAGAACAAAATTAGTTCTTTTAACGAAAAGAGAAGATATAGCTTGGAACTTTGGATTGTCATCCAAAAACATGCTGCAATAGAGCCTTGTCACATTATTCTGATTTTTATGTTTTAATTTATCTCCATGGTCATTTTCGATTGCCTTCAGTTAGCCATTCGGAATTATCCGAGAAAAGATTATTACGTATGGATGATTGAGGCAGTGTTGAAGTTGGGAGGCGTTGTTCTCATATTTGTGACTGAACGAAGCGTTCCACGTTATCTAGTTACCATGTGGAAGGACAAACCGCCAAGGTTCAGGGCATTCGACATCTATTCACTATATGGAAGGGACAAACCGCCAAGGTTCAGGAAATTCAACGTTATCTAGTCGCCATGTGGAAGGGCAAACCGCCAAGGTTCAAGGAATTCGCAAGGACCACAATTACCCTGCCATCATCGCCGCAAGGCACGCCAGGTAAAATCCGTGGCACCACCGTCACTGTCGAGACATCCGAGATAGCGCGAGAAGGACGCCACTGAAAGAGGAGGACGTGAGAGGAATTAGCGACTTTTGTTGTTTTATGTAGCTTGGAAAATGGGCGCTATATGATCAACATGGTCGATGCGCCCTAAAGCTCAAATAACTAACGAACTAACTGGGAAAATGATCAGCTGGATCTCATGTCAAAAGTTAAAAAAAAAAACCTATATATATATTTTCCTGCTATTTCTGAATGACGTAGATGTAATTGCCACGCAATCAGTATCGATTTGGTAAATGAAGTAACGATTCTTCCTCATCAGAAGGGTCACGTTTCACGAGATTGGCATGGTTGACCTATTTTTGGTGACTGGTGGCAACGAATTTTTTTAAGTTCCTCCGATTTCTGAATTGAAGTGCAATCGATTCAAACAGATTTTGTCGGAAGCAAATTACCATGTAATTTCTACAAAAATAAACATTCGCAAACTTCACTATTTTCTTCCAGTCTTCATAAATGTATCCTGTGTATATATATATATATATATATATATATATATATATATATATATATATATATATATATATATATATATATATAGTGTTTCCACATATTAATGGTTCCACACATATTGGGCACCCGGCGAGAGCCATGTGTGGATTAAAATTGATATTTAATCAAGGTTTACTTCAATGGCAAAAAGAAGTGCAAAAGCAGCATGTGCGAAAAAGCACTCGAATTTTGCAGCCTCGTCAGGGGGGTGCGCTCCAGCATTTTAGTCCAATCAAAAAAAGGGAGACACTGGAGCACCAATCAGCGTTTGACAACCTCCGTCGATCGTGACAATGGTAAACAAATATTTTGTTTTTAGTGCGGCGAAACCGGTGACATCCATACAAATATCAAATGTTTTCCCCTGTTAGTGGTGACATTGTGATAAAGTAGTATTAAAGATCAAGATTAAAATAGCAAGAATGCCTTTGTAGAAAATTAGCACGAAGAATGGAACAATATATGAATAATAGCTTCCACAAGAATATTCACCACCTAGAAAAACCTACACTCAAGAAATGAAACAGCGCAATAGAAATTGGATTCAGTATGATACGAAGAGAGTGAACCAGCAATCAAGACAACGCACGAACGAATCCGAACAAGCACATCACTATTCATCATTGCTTTGTATTGTATAATTTATGTGGACGAACCTTGCCCTTATTTCTCAGCACCCTTCCGTCCCTTGACCTGATACCTATGAAGGGTATCAGGTATCAGATACCTGATACCTGATACCCTTGTCCTTGTTTCAGTCTATTGAGCCGGCGCCGACTGGCTGCAGTGCTCTAGAATGCAACGTCCTTAATCCCTACGTCCTTTGCTATTCAGCTGACTTATTTATTCACCTCCATCCTGTGCAATAATAGCCACCAGCTGCGTGGATGTACTTGTAAGTAAATATAAATATACACATTCTGACTTATGGGTCACGCTCATTGGGTGAATTCCTGACACGCATGAACCGTTTTCTTCCAAAGTAGAAATGTGCAATAGATAGAGCCGACCAGTCTTATCAACGGCCAAATAACCTTCTTCGACATACCTTTGACGATTAACATTGACGTTCCCTATACGACATAACTTTCATTAAACCGATGACGGCTCCTATTGTCCTGGCTCACTATATCCAAACTACAAGTTCCCTCTTGTATGATCAATAACCAAGAGCCGAGTTACTCGGTTCTGATAAGGAGCCCATATAAAATAGTATCCAGAAAATTGAATGCCTTTTCCTATTCAACGACCATCGTCATGGCATGGTGAAACAGGTTAAGTTTTGGATGCTGACGCACGACACCAAATGCACACATTACGCGGGAAGCCCAAAGTCTATACCAGCTGCACAAAAACTTCCAACACACATAAGGCGCAGACTCAATGTAAACAAGCCTGCCATTAATCGCTGATTTTCTGGCCAAAGTAGTCGCAGCCATTACTAGGCGCATTCTCCCTCTGCGCATAGTGTGAAAAAGCGGCAAGACGTTTTCGAAAGCAATAGCCAAATCTGCCCTCAACCCTTCATGCTGTGCAAGCAATAGAGTATGCCAGTGACGGATTCAAAGATAAATCCCACAAAGATCGTGTGCAAAATCAACTGCGAGCTTCCCACCTCAGATACCATAGGTATCTGAGGTGTTACCCATACCCATACCCATACCCATAAGCTACATAGGAGAAACAACAAGCATGATTTGGGGCAGATGCGTGAAACATCAGAGACGCAAAAAACGAACAACCTTTTTAAAGTCATTTCACAGCACACTGCAAAAAAAAACACCATCACCCCAGCAACGCTCAGCATTGAAATCTTGGTGTCATCATTAATCATCAACATTGTTGTGAAGTCATTGGAATTTGTGCAGACATGGCGGGGTTCGCGGTAGTTTAATCGGTGAGGCGTTCGACTCTTCATCGTAAGATGGTTGGTTAGAATCCCACAACTGACTGAGTTTCCGAGTCCCCGCGACGAATCGGCGTGAGAGAGTGGCGACACCATGTGGCGTTGCAGTTGATGAGTCATAAAATGACCCAAAATATGGCAGAAACAAAATGACATCTTGGAAATCAGAAACGGAAAGTCATCCCTCAGCACAACGGTACCTTCATGGACTCTCGTAAAGCTAGGTCTTCATGTAGCATGACACTCTGTATACGTCAAATCGCCTGCACCCCATCCCCCACATTCTCCGCAGTCACCTATTTCCATGATCACTGACCCGACCAATCATTCAGCCATTCAAATTAACTCACTCACTCACTAACTAACTCACTCACCAAGGAACACGACAACTCACAACACACACTCACTCACGCACAATTTGAGTGTGGTACGAGATGATGCACTGCGTATGCACGTTTGTACATAGGCAGGTGTATGTAGATGAGGAGACGGCGCCCAATATTGGGTCGTCTACTGGAAGATGATCTAAATCGCTTGCACTTGTTGTCCACGTTTATTCCTTAATTTGTATTTAAATATTATAAGTGGTACATTGGCTTAGATGGTGTGTTGAAGCTGTTTCCTCAATATTAGTGGCCTTGCTGGTGTATGAATCGTGTGCTGCAAATTGTATATGAAATGTCTAGTCGACTCTGCCCCCCCCCAAGAAGAGTCGACTCCGGATACATTACACCAGTTTGTGAACCTTTTTCCAGTTCATGAGTATTTTATTGTCTTTCCCCAATCATTTTCAATTTAGCGATGCTCAGTGCAGCTTTCCGCAGCACTTAAAGCTCACTACGTTCTACTGCTGAACACGTAGCGAACTTTTTTCATTCTTCTACGTAATGTTCGCTTGCCAAAAACCATTACGTTGTGTCGTAATGGGTTTTGACATTCTCAACCAAAGTGATCGCTTCGCGACGTATGGTGTTTGCCATTTGATTAAGTCATCTGGAAAGCGAAAGTACGAAACAGTATTTTATATGCGTGCTTTGCGGCTGGAAACGAGATCTCTAATTCGCACAGCTGAACAAGGTCAACACGCTCCAACGTGATGAGTTGTGCCACGTGCCTTTCGCCCAAGATATTGCACTGCTGACTGCAACGCAATGTTACGAGGAAAATTGCAAAAAGTGTCTGCTGAACATTCCTGGATTCATTCCATACGTTGACGTGATGGGTGTATTTTCAGTATTTGCACTGCAGTATTTTCATCCCTACCCGCAGCGAAACGTTCTGTTTGTTGTTATGCATCACATCACCGATGTTTAATTCCATCCCGACAGGAGGACACGATGCAGTTGGATGACTTCCTGGAGGAAGCAGCCATCATGAAGGAGATGAAGCACCCCAACCTAGTCCGGCTTCTCGGTGCGTCTCAGCCTAGAGGGTTCGCTTTTGTCGCTATGTCCAGCCGGTAGCTTGTCGCCTTTCAGCTGTCAGTTGAGCTGAGCTGGACGTGGTGGACAGTTTGTGTATAACCCCTGGCTCGCGCACCACGGACCGCCGCAGGCGTGTGTTGATCTCGGTCACTCCTGTTGTGCCCCAGGCGCGTGCTGACCTCCGTCACTGCTGTTGTGCCTCAGACGTGAATTGACCTCCGCCAATCCTGTCGCGCTGCTGTGTGTGTGTGGGGGTGCGCGTGCGCGTGTGCGTGTGCGTGTGCGTGTGCGTGTGCGTGTGCGTGTGCGTGCGTGCGTGCGTGCGTGCGTGCGTGCGTGCGTGCGTGCGTGCGTGCGTGCGTGCGTGCGTGCGTGCGTGCGTGCGTGCGTGCGTGCGTGCGTGCGTGCGTGCGTGTGTGTGTGTTGACCTCCGTCACTCCTGCTGTGCACCAGGTGTTTGTACCCGGGAGCCACCATTCTACATTGTTACCGAGTTCATGTCGAGAGGGAACCTGCTCGACTTTCTGCGGGCCGCCAACCGAGAGGATGTGGACGCCGTCGTGCTCATGTACATGGCGACTCAGGTGAGTCTCGGCGGACGGCCGTCGACTGACATTGGGCTTCGGGGTGCACAGGTCACGCGGCATGACATCGGATGCGCCACTGATATCGTGCCTATCACAAGCCCAAACCGTGTGGAAATTATGTGCCATGAATCTAAAAGTGGAAATGCTCTCTGAAAGTATCGAATTAAAATGATTATCTTCGATTTTAATACCTTAAAGTATTGTCATATCCGCATGGGGGACATGAAAGCATAAATCCAACCCTGGTTGCATGGGATCATGTCCTTTTTATGTTTTTCGGCTATAAAATCATTTAATAGAAATAAGCCATTATTGGAACGATATCGCTGTGTTTGACTTCAGTGTGTTTTGCGCGAGCCCGACTGACGTCAGTCGGCACCACAATGCCGTCGTCGTGCAATGGCGTGAGCGTACCCCGTCGGTCAGATCGCGTGGGCGATGAGCTACCTGGAGGATCGCAGCTTCATCCATCGCGACCTGGCGGCGCGCAACTGCCTGGTGGGCGATAGCCACCTGGTGAAGGTGGCCGACTTCGGCCTGGCGCGGCTCATGCGCGACGACACGTACACGGCGCACGCGGGCGCCAAGTTCCCCATCAAATGGACGGCGCCGGAGGGGCTGGCCTACAACAAGTTCTCCACCAAGGTGAGTGTGGCAGCTGGGCGGCGCGACTCCGTGTGGCTGGTGGCCGGGATCCGTGTGGCTGGTGGCCGGGATCCGTGTGGCTGGCGGCCAGACGGAGCGGCTCCGTGTGGCTGGCCGCCGGGTGGAGCGGCTCCGTGTGGCTGGTGACCGGGTGGAACGGTTCCATGTGGCTGGCGGCCGGGTGTAGTGGCTCCGTGTGGCTGGTGGCCGGGATCCGTGTGGCTGGCGGCCGGGTTCTGTTGGCTGGCGGCCGGGTGAGCGGCTCCGTGTGGCTGGTGGCCGGGCTCTGTATGGCTGGCGGCCGGGTGGAGCGGCTCCGTGTGGCTGGTGGCCGGGTGAGTGGCTCCGTGTGGCTGGTGGCCGGGATCCGTGTGGCTGGCGGCCGGGATCCGTGTGGCTGGCGGCCGGGTTCTGTATGGCTGGCAGCCGGGTGTAGCGGCTCCGTGTGGCTGGTGGCCGGGCTCTGTATGGCTGGCGGCCGGGTGGAGCGGCTCCGTGTGGCCGGAGGCCGGGTGGAGCGGCTCCGTGTGGCCGGAGGCCGGGTGGAGCGGCTCCGTGTGGCCGGAGGCCGGGTGGAGCGGCTCCGTGTGGCTGGTGACCGGGTGTAGTGGCTCCGTGTGGCTGGCGGCCGGGTGGAGCGGCTCCGTGTGGCTGGCGGCCGGGTGGAGTGGCTCCGTGTGGCCGGAGGCCGGGTGTAGCGGCTCCGTGTGGCTGGCGGCCGGGTGTAGTGGCTCCGTGTGGCCGGAGGCCGGGTGTAGCGGCTCCGTGTGGCTGGTGGCCGGGTGTAGTGGCTCCGTGTGGCCGGAGGCCGGGTGGAGCGGCTCCGTGTGGCTGGTGGCCGGGTGGTGGCTCCGTGTGGCTGGCGGCCGGGTGTAGTGGCTCCGTGGCTGGCGGCCGGGTGTAGTGGCTCCGTGTGGCCGGAGGCCGGGTGTAGCGGCTCCGTGTGGCTGGTGGCCGGGTTCTGTATGGCTGGCGGCCGGGTGTAGTGGCTCCGTGTGGCTGGCGGCCGGGTGGAGCGGCTCCGTGTGGCCGGAGGCCGGGTGGAGCGGCTCCGTGTGGCCGGAGGCCGGGCGGAGCGGCTCCGTGTGGCCGGAGGCCGGGTGGAGCGGCTCCGTGTGGCTGGCGGCCGGGTGGAGCGGCTCCGTGTGGCCGGAGGCCGGGTGGAGCGGCTCCGTGTGGCTGGTGACCGGGTGGAACGGTTCCATGTGGCTGGCGGCCGGGGCGGCGCCGCTGCCAGCTTGCGCTCACTCCGAACTGCGGGAGACGGGAAACTGTCCGTGTTGGTCGGGTGTATCGGTTCCATTTGTTCGCAAAGTAGCAAATTGAGTTTATCGCATTGCATATAGTAAGACAACCCCCGCCCCCTCCCCCCAATAGGAACGGGTGCTTCCATGCATCACTTCACTAGTGATGCCACACGCAGCGTTGTTGCTTCCACTGAGTCATAGCATCAGAAAATGTGTGAACGCAGTAGAGAACGGAGCCTTTCCCACATGTTTCGTCGGGAACATTTTTTTCCGTATGTTTTCGCATGCTAGTAGTGTCTGTGGTTTTCTGTTGTCGTACGAGTTTTTAGCACATCCTTTGTCGATTCGGTCGTTCGTGCTCGGTATTTATTTAAATTTGTGTTTTGATCTTGAGTGCTGATCATATATCAACATATCGACGCGCCCCAAAACACCAATTCATCATCGTCATATATCAACAATCTTTTCCTCCAATCCTTCTCCGACTTGGGACGCCTGTCAGCCAATTGATATATAAATATCTACAGACGCCGCATTAGCCGTATTTATATATTTATATTTATATAAGCCGTATTTATAATACATATTTATAAAATACGCCGCATTAGTCGTTTAAATATCCGCTGAGGTGATAAATCCATGGCTCCGTACTACATCATCGGTAGGAAAATGGAATACAACGCAAAGAAAACAAAATATTCCGCCATATTTGTATTGCATTTCCACTGATGTGTGCGTTTGACATGTCAATATTTGGATACTTGTTTCGTATCAGTTATGCATCATATTGTACACTTCGATGTACTTCATATTTCGATGGAGATGTAATGCTTCAGATAGCACGACTTGATTCAAGTCCAATTTCATGTTTATTTCCCACTGTTTCCTGCCGTCGTATCCGTTGACGTGAATTGAATGACGTGCTCTGCATGCGTGCTTATTTGTTGCCTGTGTGAGTGGAAGGGGACCCATTTCGTCAAGGTAAGAGTGCGCGAATTTGTATCATGAGAAGGACCCATGCGTTCCTGGATTGTGTTCTGTACGTGTTCCCTTGGCATGGGCACCCACACCTGATCGTGACTAATCAGCTGGTGCAAGGGCTACGGCGAGAATCGATCTCTGGCTCTGTATTCGGCTTCCCCTGTCGCTCCAAGTCGCTGTCGAGGCGGTTCATTCCACTACCACTTCTGACTCGGAGATTCCCTCGCCGCCTGGCCGGACCTCAAACGTCCACCGTCACCTGCGGTGACCTCACCCAACACCTGACGTGATCTCGTCATCCGACCTGGCCTTGTCTCGCCACGCAGTATAACTGTCACCTCACCTGACCTCGTCGCCTGACTTGACCTTGCTGACCACGTCACCTGAACTGACCTCGTCCGACGCACGACAGTCGGACGTCTGGGCGTTCGGTATCCTGCTCTGGGAGATCGCCACCTACGGCATGTCACCGTACCCGGGTGTGGACCTCACCGACGTCTACCACTTGCTGGAGAAGGATTACAGGTGGGTGCTGCACACAGTCCCCTTCAACCTCATCTTGGTAGTGCACCATCGGCTGGGCTAGTGTGATGATAACTGACTATGTTGATGTCTGCTGAGCAGTTGACACCACGACGTTGCTGAAAATACTGGTGGTGCGACCGTGTACTCCAGGTGCCGCACCTCGACATTTGCATTATCATAGCACGCTGTGCAGAGAGACATTAATTGCATGGCAGTGGTTGAGGTGGACAAGGGAGCGTAGACTGGCCCGACCCTCCTCACATTATCGTCGTGCTGTGTCGCCATGCCACCCGTGTACTTGCGTCACCTGGCCCACCTCTTACCTTTCCGAGACTATTGCGCACTAAGAATCACGTTAGTAGTTTCGGGCGTGCTTTGCTGACCCTCGTTGTCGGCGTGGGGAATCCCCGCGCACCCTGCAGTCGGTACGGTGCTGTTGTAACGTGCCCGGGCCGCCCCGGTGCCTGACCTGCTGACCTGTGATGACCGCGTCGTCAGGATGGAGTGCCCGCCGGGCTGTCCATCGCGCATATACGAGCTGATGCAACAGTGCTGGAGGTGGGGTCCGGCCGACCGGCCCACATTCAGCGAAATCCACCACGGTCTGGAGACTATGTTCCAAGAGTCCAGCATCGTCGACGGTCAGTGGCACCAGCACCTCTGGGTCCCACGCAGCGTCCACAGTGTAGGCAGGTGGTCGATGTTGGGCTAACTGGCTAAATTTATGGAGGAAAACGTCCCCTCGATTTTCCCTGCTGCGACATCGACGCTGAGCTATCACATAGTCCATGCGATGTTCAGATCGAATGAATCATCATTGTCATTTGTGCAAGACATGGTAGGACTGCCATTTCGGGGAAATGCGTAAGCAGCCAGAGTATATAGACAGTATGTTTCTCAGGTAGGTGAAATAAATGAAACTATTAATATTTAATTCATTAATAACCGAAGTTGGAAAAGTAGGCTCTCTGGATTTTTTTATATCCAGAACATTATGCTCTAAAAAATGTCCCTCTTGCCTTTTCTCATTTGGAGGTTGAATGGTCCTGTTTGACAATGAACTGCCCTGTCATAAAGTGGCCGTGTTTTACTAGAAAGTGCAAATTGAGATTCTGATTTGACAGGTTTGAAGAAATATATTATTTCTGTATTCGATTATGGAACATAGGCAGTTGATGCGCCCCTAAACCCCAATAACAACGATTATGGAACATTTGTCCTGGACACATCCAGGATTACAAAGCACAAATCCAATCCTGTTAATAACTCCCAGACCTACAGTTTTACTGGTTTTCCCCACTAACAAACAGCAAGTATCTGGTCTGTCTCACACTAGTGGACTTTAGACAAATGCTGTACTGCGTTTCATGTATTGCGCTTGCAGTACAACCAATAACGATTTCCCGATACGATTTTCACAGCTTAATCTAAATATTCCGCGGAATATTTGTGTGCATATATGGCGCACATGCGACAAACCGTCATCGTATGCATGAGGTCACCGACTAAATCAGGCATTCCAGATGATCAACATCGCTGACGGGTGTAAGGGCTTTTGTGTTCCATTCCAATCTCCCGAAGACCACTTGTTCGAGGAGTAGCGATATACACACTACTGTACAGCCTACACTACAGCACAATGGTATAGCGGTACGTGCATCTACATATCACTGTAACTAAGCGGATCACCAGCAGTGGAATGTTGATCTTCATGCTCTGCTTAAGAATGATCACAACAAAGCTGGTTTATGCTTAGTATTCACCTTCCGACAGACAAATGTTTCTTGTGGACAACCGAGTTGTGGGCACTTCGACGTATCACGTTATGAAATATGTTTTAATTCTACGATAATATTTTTATGTGGCTTCACATGGTCTGGAGAACTCATTGAATTTTGTTTGGTTCGACTCTTTATTTCTACTGCCTTTAAGACTGCATTTGAACTTGGATTGTGCTGTCCTTCAATGATTTCAACCTTATCTAGTAGCAATATAATTGTTTTTGGTGTGAATGCTTGCATGAATCGTTTTCCTGTGTAGTATCGCTTGCCGATCCCATTGCCGATGGTGAAATTTCAGTTCAAAAGCAGAATGAAGAGATGAACTTCTTTCCTAAAGAAAAGTGGAACGAGTATTAAAGTATGTGCCCACACATCCAGTGCATGCAAGCTGAATAAATATGTCCGTTGTTTATTTGTTGCTGTTTGTCCATTAATATGGGCTCAACACCCGCAATCCAGTATATATCTATATATCTTTCCATCTAAGTCCCCAAGACTAGCTAACATGACGTCATGGACACCATGAAAAACCATCTAAATACTCATGGCCTGTTCTTGCCGACACAAGAGTTGTAAGGAGTTGGTGTGGGCCGCCCTGATCTGACCCCGGATGCGTGGAAGGTTGTTGCGGACCAACCCAGATCCGACCCCGTGTGTGGAGGGTTGGTGTGGACCGCCCTGACCCGACCCCAGATGCGGGGAAGGTTGTTGCGGACCAACTCAAATCTGATCCCGTGTGTGGAGGGTTGGTGCGGGCCGCATTGCCGCCCTGACCTGCTGACCCCGGTGCACGTTCCCGCAGAGGTAGAGCAGCAGCTGAAGCGCCACGAGGGCCACCCGGAGAAGATCCGCAGTCGACCTGAGCCGCCGCCACCACCTCCGCTTCCTGCGGTGAAACCCAGCCGGGCCGACGGTCGGAACAGCCCGCGCCGAGCTGGTCAGTGGACTGCCGCGCAGGCGACGGCTCAGTCACCAGTCTACTACCACTGGTGTAGTTCGTCTCCTTTTTTTTTTCCTTTTTTTTTCTTCTTTTTTTTCTATCTATGTGTATTAATTGTTAATTGTATGTAGTTAATTGCGTCTGAGTAGACTTGTAAAGGTGCGCAAGCGGCCGCTTCCTACCGGCAGGTGGATGTGCTGTGAGCAATAAATGATGATCGAATTTGCCGATCGATTACCAGATACACTTAGGAATTGGTCGTCACTTGAGAAGCACGAATGAAGCAAATTCCGAGGCGCGAGGCGACAAGTGTGTGGTGACGACCTGTGTGTGTCGCCGGTTGTGACCTGGTGTGACCTGTGTGGCTGGGCAGACGACGCACCGCTGGTGGACGCGCTCGCTTCGGGGCCCGTGTCGGCCAAGTCCACCGTGGTGCAGCTGCGCGCCTCCAGTCGCAAGCAGGCGCCGGCACCACCGAAGCGCACCAGGTAACCGCGGGCTGCGCTGCCGGAGACGGCACGTCACAGACAGTGCTGCAGACGCACCCCAGACACTGACGTGGATAGCACGCCACGGATACTGCCGTGGATAGCACGCCACAGACACTGATGCAGATAGCACGCCACAGACACTGATGCAGATAGCATTCCAGACACCGATGTAGATAGCACGCCACAGACACTGATGCAGATAGCACGTCACAGACACTGATGCAGATAGCACGCCACAGACACTGCTGCAGATAGCACGCCACAGACACTGATGCAGATAGCACGCCACAGACACTCATGCAGATAGCACGTCACAGACACTGATGCAGATAGCACGCCACAGACACTGATGCAGATAGCACGCCACAGACACTGATGCAGATAGCACACCACAGACACTGATGCAGATAGCACGTCACAGACACTGATGTAGATATCACGCCAGGCACTGATGCAGACAGCACGTCACCGACACTGCTTCGGGTAGCATGTCCTGTCGATGTTGTGTTAGCATGACGCTGGAATCGTCGGGGCTATCTCACTGTAGCTTCTTCAACAGTCACAACGGATGGTTAGAACTCCAAAGCCCAACCCAATAACCTGCTGTTCACTCTATTAGATGTGCTTGACCATTAGGTATATTAACGAGGTTAACTTTAATGTTCCTCTTTGGCGTGTCCGTCTGGTAACCGAGGGGTTGCAGGTTAGAGTCATAGAGTACCTACAGTATACAGAATATTATCAGCATCATCAACGGCATCAAGCTGTGCTGCGGAAGGAACACTGGGAGTACTCAAGAGGTCCCGGTGGACTGATGGGGACTGCGACATCACTGACTAGTGCAGACAGCGCTGATGCCGGCTCTGTTATGTTGACAGCTCGTTCCGCGACAGCTCGTACACGGAGGAGATGGGCGCGTCGCAAGGCGACGAAGACTCCGAGTCGGACGCGTCCGAGCCGGCCGACGAGCGGACGCCCGAGACGGAGGAGTCGGCCCGCTCGTCGCACTCGACGCCGTCCCACCTGACGGCGCACGGACGCCACCAGCCGGCGCCGGACCGCGCCAAGCGCGCCAAGACGTTCCCGTCACCGGCGCAGCCGCCGCGCCGCGTGCAGGTGGCGCCACTGCAGGAGCACCACGTCAACGAGTCGATCAAGCGGTACGGCACGCTGCCCAAGGGCGCACGCATCGGCGCGTTTCTCGAGTCGCTGCGGGAGAGCGGGATGCGGCAGGGCGCCGACGGCGGCGAGGCTGGTGGCGGCGGTGAAGCGCGCGCGCCGCGCAGCCACACCGAGGCGGAAGGTGTGCGGCGGAAGGTGTGCCAGCCGTCCACCATGGTGCGCTCCAACTCGTCCAACAGCGGCTTCCAGAGCCCGCGTCTGTCCCGGCTCAGTCCGCGTGTGTTTGCGCCTCAGTCGGCGGCTGCGGCTCCGGCGCCGGTGCCGGCGCCGGCGGCACCCGAGGATGAGGAGCGGCGGCGACCGTCGCCTCGACAGCAGAAGCGCAAGCCGGCAGAATTGGAGTTCCCGCCGCCGCCGGCCGAGCTTCCGCCTGCCGACGACATCGACGATGACTTCATCATCGATCCGGACTTTCCGCCGCCGCCGCCCAACCTGAAGAAGCAGCTGTCTGCAGGTGGTCCTGTGATGCAGAGCTTCAGCCATGCGCCGTCAGGCAGCCAGCAGCCCGGTCGGCCGGTGCCGAGTCCGCGCGCTCAGCGGCGCGCCGAGTACACGAACCTCTCGGAGCGTGCCAAGCGTAGCGATGATTTGGTAACCAGGCTCGGCATGGCACCCCGCGCCAAGCCGCAGCCGCCGCCGGCGCCGAAGCCTGCCGCATTGGCGGCTGCCATCAGCGCCCAGCTCGTCTCCGAGATCCAGCAGAAGCAGCGCGAGAACGGCACCGACGTGGCGGACGAAGCGCGGCCGCGGCGATCCGCGCCGCAGCCGGCGACCAGCGTCGAGAAGGCGGCCGCGCCGCCCAGCACCCACCGCAGCGAGTGGGTGCGCTCCGAGACCAAGCTGGCGTCGTTCAAGCCTCAGCTGCGGCGCGTCACCAAGTCAACCGAGGGCTCGCAGACGGACGAGGCGGTCACCAGCTTCAAGTCCGTGCTGCGGAAGACGCAGCGCGGCGGCGGCGGTCGAGACCACAACGGCGACACCCGGCCGACGGGGGACGAGGACGGTGCGGCCAGTCTGCGGTTCGGCCTGCGCAAGAGGCGCGATAAGGAGCGGCCGGTGGAGGCGGCGCCGCGGCCGGAGCCAGAGCTCACCGACTTCCGGGCACTGCTGAAGAAACCCGACAAGAACGGCGTGCGCGCAGAGGAGCCGGACCTGCCCGGCCCGTCGCCGCCCGAGAAGCCGTCCGACCGAGTAGACCGATGGTTGGAGCGTGGCGCAGAATTGACAGCAGCCGTTGAGTCGCACGCCGCCGAGTCGCCCGCCGCCGAATCGCCCGCCGCCGAGTCGCCCGCCGCCGAGTCGCCCGTCGCCGAGTCTCCCGCAACCGAGTCGCCTGCTGCCGAGTTGCCCGCCGTCGTGTCGCCCGCCGCTGAGGTCGGCTCCGTGCCACCGGCGGGCTCGCCTCTCGACGAGCAGGACAAGCGGCAGAGCGCGGGCAGCATCAGCAGCCTGCGCAAGATGTGGGAAATGGAGGCGGCCGACAAGACGTCGCCGAAGCTGTCTGAGCGCTCCCCGAAGCTGAGCGACCAGCCGGCGCGAGCCGAGTCGAAGGGCGGCGCCGCTGCCGACGACTCGGCGCCGTCGCAGTCTAGTCCGAGCCCGGCCGACGAGCCGGCACCGCCGCCGCCGGCGGCGGCGCCAGCCGACGCCGGAGTGGAGAGCGTGCGCGCCAAGTTCGAGCGGCGCATCTGGCCGCCCACGCAGGAGACCGACAAGCCGGTGGTGCCGGTGAAGCCGTCCATGAAGCCGCAGAAGGCGGCAGCGGGCCGCAGCGCGGCCGGCGGCCCCGGCGTGTACGCCACGCCGTGCATCAACACGTCGGAGCGGGGCACGCTCAAGCCGCCGCCGCACCCGACCAGCGCGCCGCCGGCCGGACTGAGCCGCGCCGCCGGCTCTGCCGAGTCGGTGCGCGAGCTGGCCGCCGCCGTGGAGCGCGGCCTGGCCACGCTGGAGGCGGCCGCCGCCACCAGCGCCGCCTGCATGCAGCTGTCCGACAAGCTGGGCCTGCTGCTGGCCGCCTGCGCGGCGCACGCCGACCAGCTGCCGCCCACCGGCCGCTTCCAGTTCCGCGACCTGCAGCGGCGGCTCGAGACGCACGCGGGCACGCTGCGCTCGGCGGGCGCGCGCAGCAGCGGCGACACGCGCCTCCTGCTGGCCGAACTCACGAACACCGTGCGCGACGTGGTCAACGTGTGCGCGCGGTGAGCCGTCACGCGGTGCTCGCGCTAGTTTCGTTTTGTGATATCCATTTTATTGTATTGTCAGTGGCTCCCCTCTCGTGGCTTCTCTGTGGGACCAGAGCGGTGTGCTGCTTACGTTGGGTGCTGGCGGAATCGCACAGGCTCGTGACGCGTGCCCACGCCGGATCGCCTGTCTGAATGTGACATTCCTTCCTGCGTTTCTGTCTCGTTTTTTTATTCGCCCGATGAACTTTGTTGACCCCTCGCCCACCCTGACCGAATTTCGCTGTCATATTGCAGGTCGTGTCTGTGTGTGCGTGTGTGAGATGTGGGTGCGAATGTCGCGGCGTGGAGATTCGTGTGCGAACGAGAACCGCAACTTTTCTGTGGTGCGCCATGCCAAATGTTCGACTGCGGTTTTGACGGCGGTGTCGACGATGTCAGACGAGCGTGGACTGCCGGCCGTCACCCCCTCACCCTGCCTGGGACGGCGTCGGCCGGTCGCGCCCTCTCTCGGGCGCAACACTGTCCGTTTCCTACCGCGAAATACTCATGCGCGTGTGTGTCGAACAACACGGCGACGGGCGTGGCCGAGTGGCCGGCGCGCCGCAGTGAGCCGCAGCCCCGACCGAGACCCGACGCCACCATCTGCACGATGTTGACGGGCCGGGCACCGCCCAGCCAGCGTACGTATCCAGCTGTGTAGCGCGCGAGTTTGCTAACGACCGCTGATATGTTCACTAGGCGCCGTCTCGCCTGTCCCGGGCCATGTTTAAGTTCCTGGTAATTATGCAGACGTCTCGGAGACCTCCCAGCAGATGGTTTTAATATCGTAACCGCGGCGGTGTGCTGCTCAGGCTCGGTTTTCCCGTTTTGTATATCATGTATAGTTTATATCTCAAAGACAATACACGTAAAGTCGACGTGGTGTGGTTTCAAACAGCGCCAGGAGTACAGCTGGATCCGATCGCGAACGGCCACCTGGACAACGCCTTGTGCCTCGGCCACCCTGCCTCGGAATGACTTGGTTCTGCGGTGGGAGAGTTGTTTATGAAATTACCGGCGACGTTGCTGCAACAATTCTAATTTTTGATACGTTAAGTAGCCACAAACACGCACGCACACTACATTGGGGGATAGTCCACCAGGCATCGGGAGAGTAACAGAGGCGGTGAATGAAAGGAGAGAGACAGTGTCGTACCCAAGGGGAGCAAAGGGGAAATTTTCCCACCCCTGGTAACCAGACAAATGTACGTGAAGCGAATGCACGTTCGCGCGAATGTAGTTCGACGGAAAAGTACGGAAGAACAATTGCACATACACAAGCGTTCGATTCTAGGACAAATGAACGCATGAAAGATGTACGTATGCGCAAGCGAACGTCGCGCAACTGTGTTAGACGGAAAGCACGGGTGGAATACGTACGTCAGCGCAAATGTAGGTATGTAAGAGAAAATGTGTGTATGAGCCGATGCAAGTACATTTGCGCTTGCGTACTTTTGAGGTTACGTATATTTGCACTTGCGTACTTTTGAGCTTAAGTATATTTGCCATACATGCATATGCCATACGTACGTCTGCCATATGTGCATTTATTCTTACAAACTAGAATCCCCGCCCCTGAGAGGTGGTGAGCCCCCAAGAATCGCGCCGGGGCTCTAAAAAGAAGATGGAGAGAGAGTGAGAGGGATAGAGAAAAACAGGAATAGAGTGAAAGAGGGATGGAGTAAAAGATGGATATAGGAAAAGAGGGATAGAGTACAAGAGAGATAGAGTAAAAGAGGAACAAAGTAAGAAGTAGAAAGTAAAAGAGGGAGAAAGCAAAAGAGGGAGAGAGTGAAATAATTACGGCGAATGAGAATGAAAGAGCTACTGGAGGGAGAGAGTAAGAGAGTAAATGTCATCAAGCCTCCATCCATCCATCCTGCATCTTCGTCACCCGGAACGGATAGCGGATGCTGGCTGCTGGGTGAGGTGCATGGTAAGATACCAATGCGTAGGAATGCTGCCTCATCCCTTTTCTTTCAACAAAGATTATTTTATAAGTATTTCGGGAGAAACATCGTGATCAAAGGTGGTAAATACGAAACCGAGAAGAGCAGATTGGGCTCAGTGAGAAAACAATTACAATTTGAAATACCGTATTATAGCAAGAAATGGTGTTGAAAGTTCTCCATCAGCGTAAGTATTGCCGCGAACCTCTGTCTTTAAACAAAGACTAACTATACTTCATGAAGAAACTTGGGATAACAGTTGGTAAAATCAAATTCAAAGAGCACATCTTAACCTGAGTGAGCAAATTGGAACGCGAGACGCTGCACAAAAGAGTTATGCGGTTTCAAAATTGAAACAGTCTAGTCGAGCCGGGACAGGACGGGACGAGACGAAACAGGGCGGGACGGGGCGGGACGGGGCGGGGCGGGGCGGGGCGGGGCGGGACGGGACAGGCTGCTCAGATGACTTTCTCTATCGCATGCACTGGAGTAGATTCGCTCACGCATTGCTTGCTTACGCAGTGGCATGCTTAACAGACATTTGTGTAGGGAAGAGGACTTTCAAATGGAAGAAAATCGGTGCATTGCGCCCTTGAAAGTGAGAACCGCTAAGGACGAAAATATGGTACATGTGTTTTTTTTTACATGATAGAACTGAAGGCTCATAATTTTGCCATACCCATAGCTATAAACCTTTTCCACCTCTGACAAATATGCATATATATATATATATATATATATATATATATATATATATATACTCTTGAGACCCGGCGTGCACTATAGTATGCACCATAGGTGTAGGAACGTCTGAAAAAGTTGGAGGGCCAGGGTCAACAGCAGGGGCGCACCCAGGGATTTCGCAAAGTACCATGGCTGAGTACTTTTGGATAGAGAATCCGATAATTTTAATAGTGAACACAACATTCACCGCCAAGGGGGATGGGGCAGGCCCCCTGGACGCGCCTATGGCTAACAGCAACATGTGGTACTGAAAAATAACTATCATCGCAGTATAAGTACTTTCAAATTCACACTTCACTCTGAACTTCGAACTCTATTCACGACTGATGGATTCTTTTGTAATAATAGGTTTAGCTTCCTGGTGCAAGTGAGACCATAAGTACCTATTGCTGTTCAAACAAAATGTTTTCAACTTCCGCTATGTGTGTAGGTGGGGGGGGGAGGGGTGCAAGCTTATTACAGCCTCAATAATGAGTATGTGGTGTGCTCTAGTTTCCATGATATAGTACTAGACGTCTCTCGGATGTCCTCCGTCGTAAATGTCACCGATGTCGGTGAGGAGAAATAATAAGCAAGAACGTAGCTTACTTGCTGTCCTATGGCAAAAGAAGTCTCATGATTGATGTTGGAGAGGATGAGAAACAGAAAAGACGGGTGATCGCCGGTTGAAAATTCTTTGATCCGGTGTGTGGCAGACGAAGATTGGCAGGCTAACAGAATTGTATGGTGTTCGTGTGTTTTGTTTTAACAAATGTGTATGGTTTTTAAGGCCCTGCCGCTTTTTGCCAGAGTCGGTATGCTTTTGAGGGCCAGGTGCATTTTCGTCCTCCAGTTGTGCTCTTAGGATCCCCCGGTGTTTATTTGGGGTTTCTCGCTCACATTTGTGGGACCCCAGCACGATTTTGGGGGCTCCGGTATAATTTCTTGGGGTCCCGTCGTGGCTTTTCGGGCCCAGGCGCGTAGTTCCGGGGGGATCCGACGCCAGTTTTCTTGGCTCGACGCAATTTTTGTTGACTTCTGAATTATGTAAAGTTCGAGCCACGGCCTGATTTTTCGGGCCCCCGGCGACATTTCTTTTTGTGTCCCGCGGCGATTTTTCGAGCTCCGGTACGTTTTTCGGTGCCGTATGCGATTTGTTAAGGCATCTGGTGGTATGTTTGAGCTAAGGAGCGATTTTCCTGGCTCGGACATTTATTTTTCGGAATCTCTATTTTGAAGGGCTCCGGCTTGATCCTTGTCGGGTTTCGATGCGATTTTGGGGCCACGCTGTGCTTAGCTGGGACCACCGACGCCAATGCTTGGAGAGCCCCAAGGGAAATTTTGTGATGCCCCGACCAGGATTTATGGGACTACTGACAGGAATTTTAGGTCTAAAGCGCGATATTTGGGGGCTTGGCGCTAGTTCGAGGAGCGTGTTGTACTTACCTGGCCCCTAGTGCGAATTTGGTGTTCCCGGCGCAAATTTTCGGGTATGGTGCAAGCTTTCTGGTGCCCGTTGCATATATTGATAACCCCTAATTCTGGGGGCCCGACGCAAATTTATGGGGCCCCAGAACAATTTTTGGTGACCCCGACGCGATTCTTGGGTTCTTGGAAGTCCACCTGTTCAGGATATGGGGGGGGGCATTTGCCATTGGTATGCCACTGCGGCTGCTCAACGAGTTTTTTTTCAGCCGATGGCACCCTTAAGAGTAGAAAGGCCCTTTGGCGAACTTTCTTTCGGGGCCTGTTCTGAATTTTCCGGTGCTCGGGTCGACTCGATGGAGTCCTTTTGTGATTTTTTGGCGATCGACTTGTATTTTTTTGTAAGCCTCTTGCGTGATATTTTTGGGCCCCGGTACGATTCTTCGGTCTCCCGGTGCATTTTTTTCGGTGCTCCAAGGCGCTTCTTTTCCGGGGTCAGACGCGTTTTTGGGGTCTGACGCAATTTTTGTGGCCGTAGAGTAACATTCCGGGTAGGAATTGATTTTTGGGAAGTCAGCTGCGACTTGTGGGGCTCCGGCGGGACTTTTTGGGCTCCTAATGTGATTTATAAGGGCAGCAACGCGACGTTTTTGGACCTTGTCTTCACTTGTTGGGATGCCTATCGCGAGTTTTAGTGGCCTCGACACCTCTTTGGGGGCCCAACACGTTCTGGTTTCTTTTGGATCGACCGCTAGGAGCCCAGTGATTTTCCACGTCTAGACTGTTTTTTTGTTTCGTTGCCCCGGCTTCATTTATTTGGTGTTCCCGATGAGACTTTTGGGGCCCCGGTGCGACCTGTCAAGCCCATAGCGTGATTTTCAGGGGCCCGGGCACTAGCGGATCCAGGGAGGGGCCATTCCGGCCATGCCCCCCCCCCCCCACCCGAAGCGTTTAAAAGGGGGGGGGCATAGTGTCTTTTGGCCCCCTGAAACCAACGGGAGTAAACTAAATTAAAATGCAGTAACCTTTGCTGAGGTTCAAAAATACTGTCGGAATGGAAGAAACTCCAATTTTAAAGGTATTTTTTATAATTGTTTGGAGGCCAATATAGTAGCATAGAATTCTGACACACATCGAGGGTTCCATGCTGCTCAAGTTCTGCTTAGAGCAAGAGTTGACAAAATCGGATCCATCAGTGTGTACACGTGCACGAACGTTGACACGTGGTACAAGACGTTGAACGTGAACGTGAACGTTTTGGTAAACAAGAACAAAAATCCGGTAACTTAGAAACGGTGGAGGTAGGCTGTAGTCCCTACACAGGAAATTATGTTGTCATTAATTATGATGTAAAAAATGGGCCCCTTTGCCAAATAGTGGTCGATATCCGGTGCTTTTAACCAAAAATAGTTGGAGAATGGGCACCCTCCAAATCCGTTCGACCCCTCCCCTCATGAAATTTATAGTTACGCCACTGGGGAGGGGGGAGGGGGGGCTGACGCCGAAAATCGAAAGTTGCCCCCCCCAAACTGGTGGGCTAGATCCGCCAGTGGGCCCGGGTGCGACGTTTTGGAACCTTCAGGCTCAGCGTGATTTTCAGTGGCCCCGGCCCAGCGTTTTGAGTCCGCGTTGTGATTTTCAAGAACCACGTCACGATTTGTTTTCGGCCCCAGCGTGATTTTCTGGGCCCAGGCGCGAACTTTTGAGCCCCAGCGTGATTTTCGGCGGCCCAGACGGTCTTTCTGCGGCCCCTGTCGTGATTTTCAAGGACCACGGCACGACATTTTCTGCTCCCAGCGCGGTTTTCAGGGGCCTGGTCAGAATTGTTGTGCCCCCAGCGCGATTATCAGGGGCCCCGGCCCGACATTTTGGGACCCAGCGCGATTTTGAGGGCCCGGCCAGTCTTTTTCGGGCCTAGCGTCATTTTCGGTGGGTCCCGAGAAACTTTTTGGCCCCCAGCGTGATTTATAGGGGCACGGTCCAACCATTTAAGGCCTTAGCATGATTTCATGGGGCCCTGGCGCGACTTATTGAGGTCCCGGTGCGACTTTTTGGAGGCCCAACGGTATTTTCAGGGACCCGATCCAACATTTTGGAGCCATCAGCGTCATTTTTAGGGTCCCGGGACGATTTTTGAGGCATTCAATGTTATTTTCAGGGGCCTGGGTGGGATTTTGGGAGGCCTCAGCCTCATTTTCAGAGATCTTTCGCGACTTTTTGGCGGCTCCAAAGTGATTTTTACGGGTCCCGGTGCGATTGTTGGGGACACCAGCATGATTTTCAGGGAGCCTGGCGCTATTTTTCCGAACCCAGGCGCGATTATTTGGGGCCCACAACCTCTCATGTGGAGGGGGACTGTTCCAATGCCCCCTCCCTTCGGTACGCCAATGTGCATGCCCCAATGATTGTATAGCTTACCCATGACGTCTATGGAGTACATCGCACAAAATCAACTTTCCTATGCCCATTCAACTGCTTGCATCAGAAGTAGTGTTCAGAAATATACATCCTGCAATTGGCCTAAATTCATCTCATTGTCTTGAGGGTTCTTAAATCTCAGCCTGGACGTACACATCACTGGACGATGGACGATGGCCTTGGTAATAGTCTCCGTTGAAATTCGGTGTTATATATATATATATATATATATATATATATATATATATATATATATATATATATATATATATATATATATATATATATATATATATATATATATATATATATATATATATATATATATATATATATATATATATATTTATATATATATGTACGCTTTTTAAATTTCCGTGGACTACTCATTCGAGGTTGCTTACCATTTGTATATACCCTGCGACGTCCCTGACCAAGGAGTCACCTGCTTAATGGGGAGCGACTTACTCCCATGCCCAGCACTGGGCAACTGGGCATCCCATCCCATCCCAGCACTGGGCTCACCTGTGTCGTGAACCAGTAGAGGCGGGCACGAGACAGGTCGTCAACATCCGACGAGGAGCGCCGGTCGTCCGCCGCCTTTCTTCTGTCCGCCCAAAGCCCGCCGGGCGAGCTACCAGCGCCATCGCGTGAGCGGTCTGAACTCTGGAACCGAAAGTTATGCCGCTGCCGCCAGACGACTCCAGACCGCTCAGATGACCAGTCCGCACTGCCCACAACACTGCCCACAACACCGCCCACGGCAGCACCGTGTCGCGAAGGTGCAGCACCGCGCCGTGGGGTCAGCACCGCAGCGACCCGGGAGGTGTCGCTCCGTGCTGTCGACTCGTGCCGAAAACACCCCCAGCTCGGTGCTTCCCCACGTCTGCGTTCTCTGGTTCGTAGCTTACACGTCGGACGAGGAAACACCAGCCCTATGAACACTGCCTGACGGCCGGCACCGTCTGACTGAGCACTGCCTGACTGAACACTGCCTGACTGAACACTGTCTGACTGAACACTGCCTGACTGAACACTGCCTGACTGAACACTGCCTGACCGAACACTGCCTGACTGAACACTGCCTGACTGAACACTGCCTCCTGGTATATTGAAGGTCGTATATTTTCTTTACACGCAATGTCTAAAACCCAGGAGCATCTAAGAGCCATCCTTCGTTGTATTAAACAATGCTATAACAGTGGCGACCTCACGGAAGAAATGGCCCAATTTGCAATTTTGCATCAAAAGCTAGGACGTGTCGAAGAACGGATCATCTTCCTCATCAACTGCAGACAGGAAAGGCTCTACCCCAGATTCATAGTCTCCAAGGTTTCAATTCATCACAGCTCCAGTAGCCAGCGGGTCCGTAAGCAAGTTCGCAAACTTCAAGCTATCATGCTGACCATCGGCTCGGGCTTCCTCAGAGGATTCCTTCTTGACATAGTTTGTTTCTGGTTTGGAGTTTCTGTGAGTGTCTGCACCACTGAGGAGGCTTTTCTGCATTCCACGTGTCTTTTCGCACGCTTTTTTCCCTCGTGCTTTTTTCAATTGTTAAGCTTGAGCATTTTTGATCACTCCTGACGATGGCACCTGGCCGAAACGTTGAGTAATACAGTATAATCTTTATCGATACTTTTGATGTCAACTCAGCACCTCCTGGTATATTGAAGGTCGAATATTTTCTTTACACGCAATGACTGAACGCTGCCTGACTGAACACTGCCTAACTGAACACTGCCTGACTGAGCACTCACTGCCTAACTGAGCACTGCCTGACTGAACACTGCCTGACTGAGCACTACCTGACTGAACACTGCCTGACTGAACACTGCCTGACTGAACACTGCCTGACTGAATACTGCCTGACTGAACACTGCCTAACTGAACACTGCCTGACTGAGCACTCACTGCCTAACTGAGCACTTCCTGACTGAACACTGACTGACTGATCACTACCTGACTGAACACTGCCTGACTGAACACTGCCTGACTGGACACTACCTGACTGAACACTGCCTGACTGAACACTGCCTGGCTGAACACTGCCTGACTGAACACTGCCTGACTGAGCACTGCCTAACTGAACACTGCCTGGCTGAACACTGCCTGGCTGAACACTGCCTGACTGAGCACTGCCTGACCGCCGGCACACCGTCCCTCGTGCCCGCTTACTGAAGCAGCAGCTCCTCTCATGTCAGCTCTGACGCTGCTGTGTCGAACGTGACGGCCACCTGCGAGAGACAGCCAGGCTGTCGCCCATACACAGCTGCACTAGGAGACGCCGACACAGAGCCGCCTGGTGGACTGGAAGCGTTTCCTCGTCGCAGGGTCGCCTCGTCAATACCGGCCAGCGTCGGCTCGTCAGTACCGACCAGCGTCGCCTCGTCAGTACCGGCCAGCGTCGGCTCGTCAGTACCAACCAGCGTCGCCTCGTCAGTATCGGCCAGCGTTGTCACGTCAGTACCGACCAGCGTCGCCTCGTCAGTACCGACCAGCGTCGCCTCGTCAGTACCGACCAGCGTCGCCTCGTCAGTATCGACCAGTGTCGCCTCGTCAGTACCGACCAGTGTCGCCTTGTCAATAACGGCCAGCGTCGTATCGTCAGTACCGGCCAGCTTCGCCTCGTCAGTACCGGCCAGCGTCGCCTCGTCAGTACCGGCCAGCGTCGCCAGATGCCGACCAGCGTCGTCACGTCGGTACCGGCCAGCGTCGTCACGTCAGTACCGGCCAGCGTCGGTTCGTCAGTACCGGCCAGCGTCGTCTCGTCAGTACCGGCCAGCGTCGCCAGATGTCGACCAGCGTCGTCACGTCAGTACCGGCCAGCGTCGCCTCGTTAGTACCGGCCAGCGTCATCTCGTCAGTACCGACCAGCGTCGTCAGGTCAGTGCCGGCCAGTGTCGTCTCGTTAGTACCGGCCAGCGTCGTCACGTCAGTACCGGCCAGCGTCGTCTCGTCAGTACCGGCCAGCGTCGCCAGATGCCGACCCCACGGAGCAAACGGCGCCGAAGGCACATCCCATCGTCGACTGGGAAGTCACCCGGTGAGGCTGTCACCGCCGCCACTTTCCTGCGCCGCCGTGCCGAGTCTGTCACCGACGTTCCTTCACTCTCCTGTGCCACCATGCCGAGTCTGTCACCACCATGCCGAGTTTGTCACCGCCGTGCCGATTCTGTCACCGCCGTGCCGAGTCTGGCACCGCCGTGCCGAGTCTGGCACCGCCATGCTGAGTCTGTCACCGCCGTGCCTTCACTCCCCTGCGCCACCATGCCAAATCTGTCACCGCCGTGCCCAGTCTGTCACCGCCATGCCGATTCTGTCACCGCCATGCTGAGTCTGTCACCGCCGTACCGAGTCTGTCACCGCCGTGCCGAGTCTGTCACCGCCATGCTGAGTCTGTCACCGCCGTGCCGAGTCTGTCACCGCCGTGCCGAGTCTGTCACCGCCGTGCCGAGTCTGTCACCGCCGTGCCGATTCTGTCACCGCCGTGCCGATTCTGTCACCGCCGTGCCGATTCTGTCACCGCCGTGCCGAGTCTGTCACCACCGTGCCGAGTCTGTCACCGCCGTGCCGAGTCTGTCACCGCCGTGCCTTCACCGGCCACCGTGCCGAGTCTGTCACCGCCGTGCCGAGTCTGTCACCGCCGTGCCGAGTCTGTCACCACCGTGCCGAGTCTGTCATCGCCGTGCCGAGTCTGTCACCGCCGTGCCTTCACTCTCCTGCGCCACCGTGCCGAGTCTGTCACCGCCGTGCCGAATCTGTCACCGCCGTGCCTTCACTCTCCTGCGCCGCCGTGCCGAGTCTGTCACCGTTCAGAGGTGCGATCAATGCTCGATCGCCGGCACCACGTCAGGACGACACGCGACACGCCGCCGCCTCAGTGCCTTTATTGACACTGACCGGTGCTGGCCGACTGCGACCCGACCCTGACCGCGGCCGGCCCGCCCTCAGGCGACGTGACCTCACACACAGCGGCGAACGGCGCGGTCTGACCCGGCCGGCCTGGCGGCGTGACCTGCGATGTGCATGCGGACTGCGGCAGGCTCCCACGCACTCCACCTCGAAGCGACATTTTCGAGTCGCACTTTGGCACGCTTCCACTGTGGATGAACTGTGACGATTTCTCCCTTCTACGTTCGGCTTCGTGCTCGTTTCGAAGAGGATATAATGTGATTGCGTCGGGTGAGGCGCTACGTCACTTATCTATATCCCCTTGGAATCTGGTATACCATGCAGTGACCTGTCGCTCACAGCAATGCACAACAGTGACACTCCATCTGAACTGTGTCAGAGGGGGGGCGCTACATGACCGATGTAGTCGATGCGCCCTAAAGCCCTAATAACTAACTAACTGTGTCAGAGGGGAACCTTGGAGCATCCTCATGCTTTTTGGCGTGGACACACACATAGTTTTACCGATGAATCAAAGAACAACACTGTAGCAGGATGTGCTTTCATGTGGGGTATTTGTTAGGTCTTGTACTTCACCTGTGTATGCATTTGAGCTGAGATCTGGTTGACCACCGTAAGAACAATAATGACGTACTTCTCTTCTGTTAATTGAATACATCAGCTTCAGACCGCACATTTGTCCTGTGCGTGGTGTAACATAATTCACCCAAGTCAAAGAAAAAGTACTTCATTTGTCTTCCCACGTCGATGAAGCAGGCCCCAGGTTGCGATTATTAAAGCACATTATTCTCTGGAGGTATTGTAGGATGTTCTATGTGCAATACCAGTAAATTTTATCAGCAGGCTATCGGCACTGACCTCCCTTTGCTCCTCAGACTCTCCACTGCCGGACACTTCTGACAGGTCTCACTGCTCCGTACCGTCACGGGAAAACCGTACTTTAATGCTGGCTACCGAACCACATCGGAGTATCCGGCAATGAGTGTGCCGATTTGGCTGCCAGATGACCAGCCGGAGTCGCCGATCACGTGATCTCCCGCGTGTAGCCAGAGACCACATCTCGACGATTTCATCTTATATGCACGGCAGGTGGCTGGAGAGCTTGGAGCAGATACCAATAATAGGCCGCACGAAATTGAACCATGCCTTCGAGATTGATCGTCCTGTTATCGCAAGTGCAGGAGGGAAGTGGTGACTCTGTGGTAGACTGCATCGGCTATAGCTATGCTTCTTGCTACTATTTCCTATGCAGCTGTCAGGGACAATGTCGCCACTGTTCAGGCACTCTGGCGGTGCGACATGCAAAGTGGCGTAGGTTGCTCAATGGAAATAGTACACGGTCTGGCATATCGTGACGTGTTAGTAATTCTGGAAATATATTCCAATACATGAAAGCATCAGATATGAAGTTGCATACTCCTCGCTGTAACAACTTTCATTTGGCAACGACGAACCAAATTAATTGTCATAGACGCTTAGTTATTGCAATTTTTTTTTTGGGGGGGACGAAGCACGTCTAAATCCAAATAACCAGTTAATCACCTACCAATTCGCAACGATATAGGTGTCGGTCCCGCTCATCAGGCCAGAGCGCAACGCGTAGCTGAGGGCCAAAGTTTGTCACTAAGTGAACTACAATAACGACCGAACAGTGTCAGTTCTGAACAGTGAATTCACATAGGTGGAAACAGGGAATGGGTGCCGTGTCCCCCACCACTTCCCACGATCTTAACCATTAGCCGCATGGGACAAGATGGCGTTGTTTCCTCTCCTCACGAATGGTCCTACGTCCCTGGGTCAGTTGGGGCATTGGGAGACGCTCCTAAGGTTCTGACATTCGCACCCTCACTGCAGTCGATGCTCGTTATTCCGATCCATTCCTGGCATGGTCCACTTCTCGCATATACCTGCGATGCATATACCTGATATATTCAATGCATATTGGAATTGCGCTCATAAAATGCGTCACAAAACGAGATCGATTTTCATCGGGGCCGACTTGCCAGCCTTCCTCAAGAAGCCGTGGCTGCCAACAAAGCCACCAGCAGGTCACATCAACAGCTGATGCCCTCCGGCCCTTCATGAAGGCGAAGATACTTCTGAGGAAACGGGCAAGTGACACGGGCGAAGCAGTTCCACCACGACCGCGCAGAGAAGGCACGCCTACCGAGGCAGCGAGCAAACCACGGTAGCGAGCCGCTTCAGAGAAGGCACGCCTACCGAGGCAGCGAGCAAACCACGGTAGCGAGCCGCTTCAGAGAAGGCACACCTGCCGAAGCAGCGAGCAAACCACGGTAGCGAGCCGCTTCAGAGAAGGCACACCTGCCGAAGCAGCGAGCAAACCACGGTAGCGAGCCGCTTCAGAGAAGGCACGCCTACCGAAGCAGCGAGCAAACCACGGTAGCGAGTTGCTACGAGGCGATTGGCGATCCCATTTAAGACACCAGTCGGTCAATTTGTGACCAGCTCCTCCGGCTCAGCAATATCGACTGGATCCGCTCACAGCAACTGCACATCAGCTGTGCACACCTATCCAACCAATAGCGCCATCTGCCAACAAGTCATCCCTCTCCCCCAGTCAAACGCATCCACTTCCAACAAATAGCGATATCTGCCAACGGGTCCCCACCCCCCTCCCCAATCAAACACATCCACTTTCAACCAATAGTACCATCTACCAACGAGTTATCCCCCTCCCCTCCCACGGTCAAACGCATCCACTGAGTCATCCAGACGCAGATTTGAAGCAGTCATCAAGCCTTATTGTCCCAGAGTCATATACAACCATTGAGTCATTCGTTTCGCGTGCCAGGCGAAGGCAGCCGTTCGTTCGTTCGTCGAGTCCGTGGTTCTTGCAAAGCGAATCTTCAAATCAAAATAACAAAGCAAGGCAAGAGGGCGGGTGTTGAGTGAATGGTAATGTTCGCTGAGCCGTGGCAGACGGCGTCGCCATGGAGACAGCTAACAATCATCGCCGAGCAAACACTGGTGAGAAAAAAAAGCATCAGTCGTCCCACCACCACTTCGCTTATCAGCGTCGTAAAAACCGTAGTGATGTTGATAGCGTCGCTACATACCTTATCACAAATGCAATTTCCGAACTTTTCGCGGAGGCTCATTGCGGACCGCAGAGCTGTAGTTTGTATCGCGGCTGCATTTCATGAAGTAATCCTGTTAATTACTAAGTTTGTCTGTATGTGTGTGTGTGCTCATTGCTAGGTGTGTGTGCGCATCGGTCGCCAAGTTTGTTTGTTGACCGTCGTTGACGACTAGCGCCGGCTCGGCCTTAAGGAATGTGTGATCGCACCTGAAAAAACACACATAAATTTGGAACACCAGGTCCCGCTCTCAGCTATAGGGAGGGCCCTGTCTCCAGCACAATAACTGCGAGGAATCATCGCATGGCATGGCATAGCAACTCCCCGCTCCACGTTTCCCGGTGACGCAAAATTAGTATACAGGATGGAGGGAGGGAGGGGGGGGGGGGGGGGGGCGCTTGATTAAAGTGGTACAACTCCAGGGACTGTGGTGCTTTGTGACGTTACAAGTCGAACCTCGTCTATGCCTTGGTTCTAAAATACCCTGAAGAATAGTTGTAGTCAAAACTTTGGTTTTCCTAATTCGTTTGGTCAACCTGGCATAGTCAATAACATTTTCCTTTCACGAGGGATATTTTAGCTTGTGAGTGAGCTGCGTCACAACCCCGAGGGGTGTCGCACCCCGTGCCGACGTAGGGGAGAGGAGTAGTGTGTACCAGGGGCGTCGTTTTGTGTGCTTTTGGGATGGCTGAAGCCACTCCAACTTTCTTTGGAGCCACCCGAATACCGATTTGAGCCATCCCAATAGTTTGAAGAAAAGTGAACAACCATTATAGAGCAACATTGCACATTGTAAACATGCTCAGATATGATGATCATTATTTTCTTGGCTACGTGTCCTCTGTACAATGGATAAACCCTTTAGCTGCTGTGTTTTGCTATCACTACTGGGCTGGTACATACTCCGCTAACATCACCACGGCGATTGTCTCCGCTAACATCACCACGGCGATTGTCTCCGCTAACATCACCACGGCGATTGTCTCCGCTAACATCACCACGGCGATTGTCTCCGCTAACATCACCACGGCGATTGTCTCCGCTAACATCACCACGGCGATTGTCAACGGCAGTTACACCAAGCCCGACAATTGTTATTGAACTGTCTGACAGCCAGACATGAACAGCTAACACATCTGATCATGCCATTCAGTTGTGCATATAACCAACGATTTTGCGGAACAATATTGACGAAAATGCATGCGTTTGTTCTATTTTACAAACAATATATCTCGACCAAATTAATGGAAAGCTACCATTATTTGGTATTCCGAGTCCGAAAATCTTGTGTCAGCCGCAGTGGTCAAGTTGAACTGTATTTGTGAATGGGGAACACATCTATGTATGGCCCATTGTTTTTTGTATTCTTATAACTAGCACATCTACACTTAGTTACATCGTTGGCCATAATGGTTAAAATTAATGGAGTGTCGCAAAACACTTGGCTCATGTTATGTATTGCAATTATTAAATACGCAACACATCACTATCCATACGATGCATCTGCTTTTAAAGACTTGAAGCTAGCAATCATCGCTTGTCATGTGCCATTTGTTTACTGGCTGTGTATGGCTACGTAAGTAGGGTCCATCTAAGGTCGGAGATGGACCGTCTTCCTCGACCGACTGTGGCGGACGATCCACAGAGGGAAATGACGGTGTGGTACGCTTTCGTCACATAACGCACGGTGGTACCGCCGTTGAATTTAGCGAGAAGGTGGTGTAATCGGAGTTCACCCAACAAGCTCAGATTATCGCATGCGCAATAAGAAGCATGCTGGGAAATGCGAAGTAAAGAACAGGCTATTTCTGTTATGATACCGTAATAGCTTTCATATTGTGCGTACTCAGTATCTGCCGAGGTCAAGTAATGCTCCTGATATACGGTAAAGGCATATCTTCAGAGTTTATGTGCTCAGTACGTTTTTCCAGGTTATCGTCCACACCAATCGAACCATACAACTTCGGACATTAGAGCAATCCAAATCATTTTCATGAAACGACACCCCTGGGTGGTACGCAAAGCCCTACCATCTATCTCTTCTGCCACCTTCGTCTTCCAGTATTGAACATGCTTGATTGAGGCCAATGTGATGCCTACATATATGTGCCCTTGAGCTTACCTAGTTTCTGGTGCAAGCCTCTTTCGGGCAGGACATGATTATAACTTTCTCTTCTTATCGCCATTCGTAGAGCAGGGCCTCTGCTAGCTGGGATGGCCGTCCCCCCTTACCTCTCCCTCCCTGACCAGTCATTACCCTGACACTCCCCCCCACCAGTGGCGTAACCAGGATTTTCTTAAGTGGTGCTCAACCAAAATTAAATGCCATGAAACAGAGAAAGATTTCGGCGCGCTTCGCGAGCCAACAATTTTTGGTTTTGTGCGGAGAAAATCTTTAAATTTATTGTTTTATCTAATGTATTTTTGGTTGCTAGGGGTTGTCCCTTTGTTCGCCTCTGCCCCCTTCAGTGAACTACCGGCATTCCCATTAACTTAGCATAACTGACAGTGGAGGAGGGGTTGGGAACGGGCTGCTTGGCTCGGACAGTGCGGCCCGCAGTCGCTGATGGACACGTTCCCCAAGTAAAACGTCTTTAGACGAGGTCCTGCCGTTGTGACACTGACGTCACCACGGACTTTTACTAGGTGAGCGCCAGCACACCAGAACCAAGTCATAATTAATAAAGGAGCCCTCATCCAATGGAGTGGAACATCTTGGAATAGGGGTCGGGAAATGGAGGCCTACAATTCTCAATCACATTTCCGATGACTTCAGCAAAGAAGTTTTAGAGGGGAACGGCTATAAATTGTATGTCCAACACCACACTCGATACAGCAGATCATTTCAGTAATATTTTTATTAAGGCTTCGAGCCCATAAAACAGCAATGTCGTGCTATGAAAATGTTTGGGATGGTCAAATGACTGGAGATATATGGTACAATGCGTGTGCGCGGGCCATGGAAGACGCGCACTAATCACATAGACACTGCCAGTGTTAGTCATCAGGAGGGGATTCAGGAGGGAGACACTGGGGGAATGTATCCCTCCCCCCCCCTCCCGATGGAAAGGTGACGCCCATCTGACCGGGAAAAGGTGCCCCTTCGTGGAGGCTTGAGTGCATGCATCCCGCCCCTAGCTGAACATATTTTTTTCAGCGAAAGATTTCAGAGGAATAGGTCTTGGGAGGAATAGGCGCCCCTCCACTACGCTCGAGTACACCCCTAAATCCTGCTCAACATATTTTCAGCAAAAGGCGTCCCCCCCGGGGACTTTTGCAGTGGCGCTCCTCGGAGGAAATGGCACCCCTTCTGACAAGTGCTCCTTCCCAGTTAAAATTCCTGGATCCGCCTCTGGTATGCGTTGATCATATATAAGGCACATTGCTTGATCGCAGCAGGTATCGGGTGCGCAAGATATGAATGATGTTGCAGTAGCAAAGGTCCAGCACTAAGCGGCACTAGGTCACGAAAGTTTTATTTGAAGAACAAAAATAAGGTGTGTCTTAAAAATGAAAGGCACGAAATTGTGCTCGCACGAGCGGATAATAAAGATAGCGTATAGTTTAAAACATATCTATTAGTTACCGATATATTCTTAAGTTTTTATGACTCCAATTATGGCAAAAAGACGTAATATTTTGAAAACTTGGCTAGCTCTAGCAAAAACGTTGTTGGTCGGATCGAGCTGAACATCTAAAATATGAAATTAATGACAAAATTTCCTAAAATCTGAACTTCTGGTGAGTTAATTTGGGTAGGTGTCTGGTATGGAGGGGATCCGGACACATACATATGGGACACATGAGCAGCAAAATAGTGACCTTTGATCTTCATTATTAGATATGTTCGCAAGGTGCACTGGTGCTCTAATACTTATTTTCTTCTTCAGAACCATGGCACACTGTGATAACTCCTGTAAAAACTGGCCGGTAATTATTGCCGACAACATATTCTAGCTACAGGGACGATTTTTGCCTTGATCGGAAGAGCTTCAAATTTGGAACGGATTGAGAGGCTCTATGTCCTTAAAGATTCCTAAGCCCAGGAATGCCAGGGGTCCTACGTACCGGAGTGGTAGGAGTATTCTCTTTCCCTCATTTGTTTCCCTAAAATGTCTCAAGCAACCAGTTGAGGTAGACAGCTCAAATTTTGGACACACCGACATGAGTACCAACAATGCCTTTGTGCAAAAGAAAACAACCTTGGCCATGTATAGTGACGGTCATCATAGACACTGACGTGATAATGACGTATGCGAAGTCCATGGGTGCTTATATATTGGATAACTATTAGTTAGCTCTTGTTATGCAAGCATTATGCACCTCAAATGTGACCTAATAATTATCACACAATCGATTTAAGATCTGCATGTCCTACGTGGCTAAAATTACGCCAAAATGTACTAATAAGGTATGGCTCACAGGTCGAATCGGTACCTATAACATAATATACCAGTACCGAATCGGCCCGAGCTGAGAACGGGCACATAGTTGATCGTAGATTCTAACCGGTCGACCGTACGCTCCTTCCACGGTCTCGTCATCACTGCCAGTCCCGACTTCATCCTCACTCACGGTGTGGACACCACGATCAGATGCACGGAGAACACCTCGTCCCCCAACAGAGAAGTCGCAAATTGACGTTTGAATTTGTTCTGGTTCAGCTGACACTTAACCCACTTTCCTTTCAAGTTCTTGGCCATCAAGTCGGCCGCCTTTTTCATGTCCACAATCGACGACTCACTCGCGAGGTAGTCCTCAGGGATTGTCTCCTTAACCAACTGCAAGTTATAATTAAACACATGATCATAACAACTGCCACGCCCAAACGTTTTTGCACTCTTCTTGACAAGTCGACTAACTCTTCTCTGATGACATGTACCACCATGTTCACTGTATGCAAAATCTAACCACACTGACCTGACCATTGCAGGCAAAGTCAGCTCCCCTGTCACGGTAAGCGCTCATAATCTATCTGGACTCAGTCGCCATATCGGGGAGAATTGTTTGCATCGCGACCGCTGGATCAGGTTCTCCGGTCAAAACATCCCGCAAGCCGGCTCATTGCAGTTCCCGGGTCGGGCCTCCTCGTGCCTCCCTGGCCCACCGGGATACAATTGATTGGCCTTACCGACCCACCGGGATACAATTGATCACTACAGATGTCGGCACAGCCTGACACAGCTGAAACGAACGGTGCATATAGGCAATGGATCGCTGTTTCCTTTGATACTGGTCTTTGGTTGTGCGCCGATGTGCATTTTTAGACCTCACTGGAACTTTGAGGTACTAAAAATTTGAAATAATATTGCAACGACTTGTTGTATGATCGAGAAAGTATGTTGTGAACCTTTCTCTTCCATTTTGAATTGCTGAATGCAATGAGAATGTTCTCAATTATCGCTTCATATCTGACTTACCCTAGCTTTTAGAATGCGTTTTACTTTTATCAGTCTTCAAGCTCATGTGTACAAATGTGTTTTTTTTGCAATAGTAATGTCCTTCGTAGTCTTGTTAATTTGTCAAACCATGGGCAAACATTAATTTAAAAAATTATGTGACCTGGTCTATTCCAGATATCTTCTGATGCAATGGCACCACACAAATCTCATTAAAAATAGTTGCGAACTGTATTTCTGGTCATTGTTTCCTTTAATTTCCACAGTGTGCATTTGGAAGGTTCAAATCCTTATCTAGGTGGCCCAAAAGAAAACACAAAAGCTGGAGTGTTTTGAGCCATCCCAAATGTATGCGAAACGACACCCGTGCCATAAAGTATATAGATGTACCCGACAATCGCATATTACTTATTGCACTTACTTAAGCACCATGTTTTCATCTGAACTTGGTGAGAACCTATAATTAAACAAACATGTTTTAATTGGGTCGCGTTTCGGTGTCAATTTGGTTTATCACCACATAGGTGAAGTTGTGAATATCAGCAGGAAATACTTTGCCCTTTTGAAGGAGTATTCGCATAAAATGTATGTAGTAATTGCCATACTCAAGGCTGACATTGACAAAATAAGGAGAAATATTAGTCAGGTACATTACTAGTTGTTAATAGCCGTTGCCATATTTCACGTGAACGGAAGCGTTTTGAGCGAATCGCGGCGCGCCAATACGTCTTCACCACGACGTGTTCGGCCGCCCACGAATAAACAGTCTAACCCCGGAAGCTGCAGCGTTTGGACCGTCCCAACCGTCTATGAGTTAGAATCATTTTGAGCTCCAACCAATAAGAGACATGACATGGCGCGGTCCGTGTGCTCTTAGACGGACAGTGCTCTCGGGGCGGACAGTTCGTGTGCGTGCGGAGTGTGGTGAACTCCAGTGACTGTGACCTGGAATCCCGGCCCCGCGGGGCATGGATGACGGAGCAGGGGCGTCGCAAGGAATGGCGGCCGGAGAGCCGGCCATCGAGGCAAAGCTGTCGCCCGTGGAGCTGCTCATGCAGCTGGTGGCCCAGCAGCAGCAACAGTTGACCATGCTCATGGAACGTGGACTGTTTGGCGGCTCGCTCACGGCGCCCGAGGCGTCGGGCGTGGCCGCGCCTGCCGGCCCGCGGACGGACAACGCCGCTGAGCCCAGTGACTGTGGCAGGCTAGCCGACGTGCGCACCGGCAAGTGTGGGCGCTGTGGTTCAGCTCCGCACACTGAAGACTGGCTCTGCAGGGCGCTGGGCAGTGTTTGGGCAGTGGCTGCAGTGTTTCCAGTGTAATGGAGAAAATCATTTCTCCTCTGTCTGCCGTCAACGCAGTGACAGCGGCCGCCGGCGGCGCATGGCTAGTCCCCGACGCGGCCGCCAGGGTCAATGTCGGTCGATTGACAGTTCCGGAAGTCGCCGACAGGTGTCGCAAATCAGCGGCGGAGATCGCGGGCGGCGAAAGTCGCACCCGCTCCCGACGGCGGCAAGAAATCTAATGATCTCAGATGTTTAATACAACGAAGAATGGCTCTTAGATGCTCCTGGGTTTTAGACATTGCGTGTAAAGAAAGCATACGACCTTCAATATACCAGGAGGTGCTGAGTTGACATCAAAAGTAACGTTAAGGATTATACTTTATTAGGTACTCAACGTTTCGGCCAGGGGCCATCGTCAGGAGTGATATAAAAATGTCAAGTTAAGCAATTGAAAAAAAAAAAGCACGCGAGAAAAAAAGCGTGCAAAGACACGTGGAATGCAGAAAAGCCTCCTCAGTGGTGCAGACACTTAAAGAAACTCCAAACCAGAAACAAACTAGGTCAAGATAGAATCCTCTGAGGAAGCCCGAGCCGATGGTCCACATACATATCGATACATACACTCACGCACATATATAGACATAGATCCAATATAACGCGTAATACATAGAATATAATTTATGTTTATGTAATTTAAGTGATATACCAAGACGTCGTTTGCGTGTTTAGTTGCGGCCGTAGATTACGTATGTGTAGAGATTCGAGGACCTTTAGATCAGCGTTGTCCCTGGCTGTTGCTAGAATTTCTACTTTGAAGTTTGTGTTAGTGTCGCTGTGTTCCATGTTATAATGTTTGTCGATCATGTGTTCGCCTAAAGGTGTGTATGCTCTTCGAAGTCTGGCATCTCCCAAGTGCTCATTGTACCTATCCCTGATACTACGTTTGGTTTCACCGACATAAAATATTCCAAGACAGCGGTTGCACGTTATTTTATAAACTACGTTTTTTCGCGTGCATCTACCTTTGAGCCCGTTGATGCAGGTGTGGCACGTTCTTCTACCAGCAGGGCATGGCGGAATTTCCAGGGCTGAGCGGACCAGGTAAGATTTCAGCGTAGGTCCGCTAGTCCAGGCTACCCTAACATGGTTTAGATGAGACGAACGGATGGCTGCGTTTACCTGTCGACATAGTTGGTCATCGACAAATGGAAGTCTCATGTAAACATAGTTGGGATTACTACCCGCTCGATGCCGACGTTGCCCACTTATCCTACTCCTGTTGTGAGGGTGAACAGCACGAGCGGCGGAGTGTACCCGATGTGCTGGGTATCCGTTTTCCAGGAAAAGAGTTGTCATCTTCGCAAGGCTCCGCTCGCATGAAATAGTATCGGAGGAGACTCGTGCTGCTCTCCTCATTTGGGATGTTAAAACGGCCTTTTTAGTAGCCATCGGGTGGGCCGAATCATAGTGCAAGATGATGGGGGCTGCCATAGGTTTAAAGTACAGTTCGGTGGTGTAGCTCCCATCAGCCTGAACTACAAACAACGTATCAAGGAAAGGAATCGAACTGCTATGACCAGTGTGTTCTAAGGTGAACTTGATGCTGGAGTGTTGTTGGTTAATTTCTGCAAAGAAGTCGAGCAGAGAGGCCAAGCCATGTGTCCAAACACCAAAAATATCGTCTATATACCTCATGTAGAGAGCTGGTTTCAAATCATACGAAGCTAAGAAGATCGACTCAAGGCGGTGCATAAAAGCAATCGCTAAAGGAGGTGCACATCGGTTACCCATAGCCACTCCTTTTGTTTGCTTGTACATTGAGTTACCGAAACGTATGAGGTTATTGCTGAAAATATGTGTTAGTAATTTCACACAGTCCTGTACCCCAATCCCGAAAAGACAAATGTCATCCAGATTGTCCTCGATTAGACGAATCACAGCATCTATTCCCTCCTTTATCGGAATGCTGCCATATAGATTTTTCACGTCCATGGTGAAAACAATACTGCCTTCCGGAAGTTTGGTAGGGAACGTTTCTTTCACCCTCTGTAGGTACGACTCCGTGTTTGTCAGATGGGCGGGAACCAACGCTAGTATCTGGACCAGAATCTTGCTCAAGAACCAAGATAACTTGTCTAGGGGGTCACCACTCGCCGACACTATAGGGCGCAGTGGAACCTCTAGTTTGTGGTTTTTGGGGAGCCCGTATAATTCCGCTGTGCGGCTGGAATGAGGAAGGAGAGATAACACTATGTCTTTATGTAACTTCCCTGATAAAGTTTCCTTGATAATAGTACATGTTTCAATTTCGAGACGTTTGGTAGGGTTTGGTTATGGTTGGTCAGTCCCCCAGGGACTGCAGAGCATTTCTTCCCAACCAAACCCTACCAAACGTCTCGAAATTGAAACATGTACTATTATCAAGGAAACTTTATCAGGGAAGTTACATAAAGACATAGTGTTATCTCTCCTTCCTCATTCCAGCCGCACAGCGGAATTATACGGGCTCCCCAAAAACCACAAACTAGAGGTTCCACTGCGCCCTATAGTGTCGGCGAGTGGTGACCCCCTAGACAAGTTATCTTGGTTCTTGAGCAAGATTCTGGTCCAGATACTAGCGTTGGTTCCCGCCCATCTGACAAACACGGAGTCGTACCTACAGAGGGTGAAAGAAACGTTCCCTACCAAACTTCCGGAAGGCAGTATTGTTTTCACCATGGACGTGACAATCTATATGGCTGCATTCCGATAAAGGAGGGAATAGATGCTGTGATTCGTCTAATCGAGGTCAATCTGGATGACATTTGTCTTTTCGGGATTGGGGTACAGGACTGTGTGAAATTACTCACACATATTTTCAGCAATAACCTCATACGTTTCGGTAACTCAATGTACAAGCAAACAAAAGGAGTGGCTATGGGTAACCGATGTGCACCTCCTTTAGCGATTGCTTTTATGCACCGCCTTGAGTCGATCTTCTTAGCTTCGTATGATTTGAAACCAGCTCTCTACATGAGGTATATAGACGATATTTTTGGTGTTTGGACACATGGCTTGGCCTCTCTGCTCGACTTCTTTGCAGAAATTAACCAACAACACTCCAGCATCAAGTTCACCTTAGAACACACTGGTCATAGCAGTTCGATTCCTTTCCTTGATACGTTGTTTGTAGTTCAGGCTGATGGGAGCTACACCACCGAACTGTACTTTAAACCTATGGCAGCCCCCATCATCTTGCACTATGATTCGGCCCACCCGATGGCTACTAAAAAGGCCGTTTTAACATCCCAAATGAGGAGAGCAGCACGAGTCTCCTCCGATACTATTTCATGCGAGCGGAGCCTTGCGAAGATGACAACTCTTTTCCTGGAAAACGGATACCCAGCACATCGGGTACACTCCGCCGCTCGTGCTGTTCACCCTCACAACAGGAGTAGGATAAGTGGGCAACGTCGGCATCGAGCGGGTAGTAATCCCAACTATGTTTACATGAGACTTCCATTTGTCGATGACCAACTATGTCGACAGGTAAACGCAGCCATCCGTTCGTCTCATCTAAACCATGTTAGGGTAGCCTGGACTAGCGGACCTACGCTGAAATCTTACCTGGTCCGCTCAGCCCTGAAATTCCGCCATGCCCTGCTGGTAGAAGAACGTGCCACACCTGCATCAACGGGCTCAAAGGTAGATGCACGCGAAAAACGTAGTTTATAAAATAACGTGCAACCGCTGTCTTGGAATATTTTATGTCGGTGAAACCAAACGTAGTATCAGGGATAGGTACAATGAGCACTTGGGAGATGCCAGACTTCGAAGAGCATACACACCTTTAGGCGAACACATGATCGACAAACATTATAACATGGAACACAGCGACACTAACACAAACTTCAAAGTAGAAATTCTAGCAACAGCCAGGGACAACGCTGATCTAAAGGTCCTCGAATCTCTACACATACGTAATCTACGGCCGCAACTAAACACGCAAACGACGTCTTGGTATATCACTTAAATTACATAAACATAAATTATATTCTATGTATTACGCGTTATATTGGATCTATGTCTATATATGTGCGTGAGTGTATGTATCGATATGTATGTGGACCATCGGCTCGGGCTTCCTCAGAGGATTCTATCTTGACCTAGTTTGTTTCTGGTTTGGAGTTTCTTTAAGTGTCTGCACCACTGAGGAGGCTTTTCTGCATTCCACGTGTCTTTGCACGCTTTTTTTCTCGCGTGCTTTTTTTTTTTTTCAATTGCTTAACTTGACATTTTTATATCAGTCCTGACGATGGCCCCTGGCCGAAACGTTGAGTACCTAATAAAGTATAATCCTTAACGTTACTTTTGATGTCAACTCAGCACCTCCTGGTATATTGAAGGTCGTATGCTTTCTTTACACGCAATGATCTCAGATGTGGTGCTAAGAGATGTAAGAGCCCGGCGCTCCCCCCCCAGGTGCACCTGATGTTGCATCGACCTGGTGGATCGACTTCGGATACAGGAGCTGAAGTATCCGTGATGCCTCTACGAGTAGCGGGCAAACTGGGCATTCATCAGCGGGACTTGCTCCGTTCCTCAGACAAGCTGTATGCGGCAGACGGACGCGAGATCCCATGCCTGGGGACGTGTGACGTCACCATTCAGCTCGGTGACGTCGTCCACACCATAGCGGTGGCGATTGTTCCGACACTGCACAGTGACCTGCTATCGTGGCATGATTATGTGAAGTTCCGGATCCTGCCTGCTGAATTTCAACAGCAGATCGGCAGCGTCAGCTGTGTATCAGTGACCGGGGTCGCAGATATCTGGTACCTGGCCGAGGAGCATCTGGACTCGGACGCCGGACCCGCCGCCGAGCCGCAGGGTACGGCCACGGCGGGTGAGCACACAGCCAGGCAGGCTGTGTCTCGGCAGTCCCCGTGTGGGACGTCGCACGTCAGGGCGTGCCATCCGTGGAAGTTCGGATGCAGCATTTTGCTGCCATGAAGAATGCCTTTCCACTTCGACACGTCGAAGTTACGGGAGATGGCAGGCGGACCACTGAAGATCGAGCTGACTGAGGATGCAACACCAACGGCTCTCTCAACGGCTCGCAACATCCCGTTCTGCTGGCGGGAGGACGTTCGTTCTCAGTTAGAGGAGCTGATGTCAAAGGACATCATCGAGTCGGTGGAACACCCGACGGCATGGTGCCATTCCATCGTGCCGGTGGCCAAGCGATCTGAAGACGGTACGGTATCTGGATGTCGCCTGACGGTGGACTTCACCCGGCTCAACCGTTTCGTGAAGAGACCTGCGTACCCGGTGTGGTCCCCGCACGACGCAGTGGCGTCGATCGGCCGGGGCGCCGTCTACTTCACCAAGCTCGACAGCAAGTCTGCGTATCATCAGATCGCCATCCGTGAAGAGGATCGTGATCTCACGACTTTCATCACGACCTGGGGCCGCTTCCGATTTAAGCACGCCAGTATGGACCTGATCTCTTCCGGCGACGAATATAACCGACGGAGGGACGCAGCGCTTGGCGATGTGCCGAACACATGCAAGGTGGTGGACAACCTGCTGGCGTTCGACAAGGACTACAGCCAGCATATCCGAGGTGTCTGGGAGCTGCTGCAGAGGTGTGACAAGCACAGTATCACACTCAACCCAGAGAAGTGCGCCTTCGCTAAGTCAGAAGTGAACTTTTGCGGATTCCAGATCGGCGCATCCGGCTACGCCGCGGACAAGAAGAAGCTCCGGGTCATCGCCGAGTTCCCGCAGCCCACAAGCCTTACCGACCTGAGGTCATTCCTCGGTCTCGCCAATCAGCTGGACAAGTTCTCGTCTGACGTCGCAGCTGCTGCAGAGCCGCTCCGACAGCTTCTCCGGCCCAAGAACGCGTGGCTGTGGACGCTGGATCACATCGTAACCTTCAAAGACGTGAAGAAGGCATTGGTGTCGACACCCTTTCTGGATTTCTTCGACCCCCAGAGTCGGATCGTCCTGGAAACCGACGCTGCGGTTCCAGTGCGGTTCCCGCTTCCTGTCTGACGTCCAGACGAGGTACGCGGTTACAGAGATCGAGATACTAGCCCTAGCTTCGGCATGCAGGAAGTGTTCGCTGTACCTCAGCGGTTTACAGCGTTTCGAGGTGATGAAAGATCATCGGCCTCCCATTCCGATTCTGAACGCGAAGAGCCTGACTGACATCTGGTTCGGTTCCACCCAAGTTTGCTGTAGGGCACGGTACACTCACGAGGAAGTCTGAACGAGAACTGTATTGGCATTCCGGCGCTCAGCTGAGGTACGACCGTGGCGACATCTATTGGTTGCCAACTCAACCACTACACCCCATCACTTGTCATTTACTGTGCGATGCACCTAAGCGACTGAACAAAATGATCAATACTTCCGCACCAAAATACTTAAGCGGCAGATTCGAGCAGAACAAAAGTAAATGACATTTATCTCGTAAGTACTACCACCCACACACATTACGGCTCCAAACCGTCACCAGTCCGGCTGCGCACAACGCATCACCTCTATGAGGCGCTGTGGACGCCGGCGCACGCGATCGGATCGCCGCGGCGCACCCACGGCGGCGGCCGGCAGCGGCGCAGGCTGGGACGGAGGTGAGTGCAGCACCGCGGCCGGCGACAACACCGACTCGACCTCGTCCGGCGTGGCGTGGGCGTATCGCTGGCGTAGATGACGTCTGTTTCGTGTTAATACTCTTCCACCTGGCAGACGGACGAAGTATCGGCGGTGTCCCGTTACCTCGGTTACAACACCGCATCAATCCCATTTGCCAGTCGAGGAATTTTGTAGCGCCACCTGGCTTCCGACCTGAAGCCCCGGTAGATCGCGCGCGCGCTGGTTGTAGTGGGCCTCCACCCGGTCCCGGTGAGTAGCGGCAGCAGCTTCAGCATCATCGGCGGTGCGCTGCCAGCACGCTGCGAAGCATCGTCTGTGTGCCGGCAGCATGTCCCGTACGGGGTGTCCGAACAAGATTTGTGCTGGAGAACGGCCATCCGGTCCCGGGGAATTACGGTGCTGCAGCACACCGCGCACCCATGCGTCCGGATCCAGGACTGAGGAGCGCTCGTCCCAGCATCGTCTGATCAACGTTGCCGTGTGCTTCACGGCGGCCTCCGCCCGTCCGTTTGACTGCGGGTAGTGGGGTAAAGAGACGCGATGCTGCACAGCCCATCGTGACAGGAACTCCTGAAGCAATCGGGCGGTGAATTGTGGGCCACCGTCCGACCAGAGGATCTCCGGTACGCCGGCGATACAGAATATGCCCCGTAACTCTGTCACAAGTCTGGCCGCAGTGGCATTGGTGCCAAGCGTTCGCACCATCTGCCAGCCAGAGTATGGATCCACTGCGACGAGGAAGTACTACCCAGCGTACTGACTTAAGTCAGCACATAAGTGCTGGAAGGGACGACTGGCGGACTCGTGACGGCGGTACGTCTCCTTTTGGAGGGACGGCAGATCTCTTTGGCATGGCCGGCAGGTCCTGGTGATGTGTTGGATGGCCAGGTCTATTCCCAGCCAATATACGATCTGACGAGCCCGGCCCTTGGTCTTCTCCTTGCCATGGTGACCGGCGTGTAACTCACGCAGAACTGAGGACCTGAGAGATCTGGGGATGACGAGGCGGCAGCCGCATACCACCAAGCCGTCGACTGTGAGACGGTCGTGCACCGCCCAGTAGGGGCGCAGAATTTCCGGAAGATCGGATTTTGTGACGGGAAGCCGTCGAGCACCGTCTGCAATAGCAGACGTGCCTCCTCGTCTCTGTCGGCCGTCAGACGAACCTCGTCCAGTCGAATGTCAGTGTTTGACTTTGTGATCTCGTTGCTGATTATTGTGGACACCGACACGGCGTCGTCATCTTCGGCAAGCTCGTCTTCCTTTGAAGGACCTTGTGTTGGCGCCCTGGATAGCGCGTCTAGGCCTTGGTGATCCTTCCCTCGCCGCCAGCTTGCAGTCAGGTGCCACTCCATCAGCTTCTCTCGTAAGCGCTGTAGACTGTGATTTTCTATCTCGTCTAAGTTTTTGGAGTTCAGGATCGCAATGAGCGGACGGTGATCCACTAGCAGATCAAGATGCTGCAACCCACCGAGGAAAAGGCGGCATTTGCGGCACGCCCATGCTACCGCCAGTAGCTCTAACTCGATAGTGGCGTATCGAGTCTCTGCGTCCGACAGGAATCGCGAGCCGGCTTGTACTACACGCCATGTGCCATCTGGCTGTTTCTGCTGCAGCAGAAAGCCCAGCCCTTTGAGCCGACTGGCGTCTGTCGACAACATCGTTGGGCGCTTTAGTTGGGACACTCGTCCCAACTAAAAGTTCTCCTGGTACTCAACAGGTGGCGGAGCGGATCTAGCAGCTCTGCCGTCTCATCGGAGAAGGGGGCGACTTGATTGACTAGGTCGAAGAACCGGCGTAGATCCGTAAGGGACTGTGGCGCTGGGAATGACGCTATCGCGCTGGTCAGATCGGGATCCGGCACGTAGCCATCCTCGAAGACGATGAAGCCGGCGAACTTGACTGACTTCTGCATGTGCTGAACCTTGGCAGGATTCAGAGTTACTTGGCGGTCCCTGCAACGGTCTAAGAACCGCTTGACACTTTGCACGTGGTCCTCTTTTGTATTGCTGTAGACGATGACGTCATCCACCAGTCGCTGGATACCGTCGATCTCACTGAAGCATTCATCCATCCTGCGATTGTAATGCTCGGATATCGACGATATGTCGTACGGTGCTCGGCAGAAGCGATACCGGCCGAAGGGCGTCATGAATGTTGTCAAGTGACGGCTGGACTCCTCCAGAGGGCACTGATGATACCCCTTTGCAGCGTCAAAGACACTGAACCACCTAGCCTCTGATGCGGCGATTGATGCGACACATTCCGCCGGCGTACTGGACTGATACCTTTCCCGGAGGACCGATGCATTCAGCTTCGACAGATCGCAGCAGATACGAATTCCACCACATTTCTTCGGTGCCACTACAATCGGTGCACACCACTCAGTCGGCTCAACGACTGGTTCGATGATTTTTTTCCTGCTGCAACTTGTCGAGTTCACTTCGAAGCGGTTCTCGATAGGCATACGGGATACGACGTGGTGCTCTGATAGCAAACGGAATTGCGCCCTCCTTCAGTTTAATTTTGGAAGTTTCTCCTGGCATGGCCCGCACAACTCCATCGAGCATTTCAGGGTACTCATTCAGTGGTGCAGACGCAACAGAGTCAGCTTCTCGTGATGCCAGTATTACCGCACTAGCTGCGCAATAGTGGCGCACTGCATTGTACTGGGAGCGACGAGTCCCTGGTGACGGCGACCGTGAAGACAGGCATGGCCTCTCGGATATGGGCAACTCTGCCGCCCGACCCCCATTGTACTGGGAGCGACGAGTCCCTGGTGACGGCGACCGTGAAGACAGGCATGGCCTCTCGGATATGGGCAACTCTACCTGCTCGGCCTCCATTGCGGTCACGGCCGTAGATTGCGTGCTGATTTGTCGCGGGTAAGTCTTGGATATAACATGCAGACACCCGCGTCGTGCGCCAAGAGAGGATCAAATACCTCCCTTGACGCCTCTGATAATATGCACCACATCAGTCACGGTAACGGGGCCTAGACGGATCCGTACAGGCAGGCTACCCAGAGAACGCGCCGTTCGCCCATCGACGGCCGTCGGGTGCGTAGTTGGGGGCCTCAAATTATGGTTGTCATGTCCAATACGTGCCGCAAAATTTAGCCCGGCGACAGTGACATCTGCTCCCGTGTTAGGGAGCGCGTTAATGCGGCCGAAAAATCTAGCCCGGCGACAGTGACATCTGCTCCCGTGTTAAGGAGCGCGTTAATGCGGCCGCATTGCATTCCTGATTCGGAAGTGACATCCACCATTACCCTGGGGGCCGGCGCGATCGATACACACGCGAGGGTTATGGTGGACGCGACAGGTCTCCGTGACACACGAGATCTGCATTTAGCGGCAAAGTGTCCTGTCTCACCCCATTATAGACATTGTCTGTCCAGAGCAGGACATCGCTCGGACCACCGGTGGTCGCGCCCGCATCGTGGGCAGTCTTCGATGTATGCTGGCTAGCATCCGCTGCTGCCGGCATCAAACGCGCTGCGCCGTCCTGAGTCCCGCTCTTCCCCGAACCACCCGGCTCGGTTGTTTCGCCGGCGGTGCGGAATCGGCGTCTCTCCCGCGCCCCAGGCCGGGCTGCCGGACCTGGCCTGCCGCGCGGCACCCGAGCGGCGGCACGCTGCCACGACTGCGCCCGTGATCTCGCTTGCGTCACGTGATGCGGCCTCATCGGATCTACAGATGTGCATAGCTTGCGCCAATGAGAGTTTCGGGATAGCACACAGCTTTTTGATCGTGTCTATGTCTCGCAGACCGATCACGACACGATCACGTATCAAGAACTCCCGGCACGTAGCACAAAAACCACACTGACTGCTGATTTCTCTTAAGTCCGTCAAAAAGTCATCAAATAACTCACCCTCATGTTGCTCGCGAATATTGAATGTCCGCCGTTGTAACACTTCATTGATCTGCCCGCGCGCATATGCTTGTAGTTGATCCAAAATCACTGAAATATCATTTCGATCACTGTCGGCGATATCAAGATTTGTAGCGACTTTCAACGCCTCATCAGATAAACATGACCGTAGCACAGCCATCTGTACCGCCATCGGTTGCGTGTGTAGTTCAGATAACAGGGCGAAGTCGTCCCATCTCGTACGCCATGTCTTGAATCTCTCCCCGCGGTCTGTCGCGAAGTCGAGCTTCTCTGGTTGCATATCTTTCGAAAACCATCCAATGTCTCTGGGGCCAGCCACAGGCAAAAGCTGCTGTTCAGGTCGAGCATCCTGCTCCGGCTGCGCCATGGTTCGGTTCCACCCGAGTTCGCTGTAGGGCACGGTACACTCACGAGGAAGTCTGAACGAGAACTGTATTGGCATTCCCGCGCTCAGCTGAGGTACGACCGTGGCAACATCTATTGGTTGCCAACTCAACCACTACACATCGAGAACCCGCGTCTCCAGCGTCTTCGTGAAAAGCTGATGCGGTTCAACTTCTGGGCCACATAGCGGAAGGGCAAGTTACACGCCATCCCAGACGCATTGTCTAGGGCTCCAGTGGACATCCCATCGGCAGAAGGTGAGGAAGCCGAGAAGGATGTGTCTCACCAGATCGCCAGCATGGTCACTCGACTGGTCACCGCAATGCAGGAAGACTGACCTTGCGTGTCTCCATTCGAAGATTCAACGCTGAAGAAGGACCAGTCAGCTGCTGACAGCGATCCAGAGTGCATCGCGCTGAAGAAAGTGGTCCTAGCTGGATCTCCAGAACACAAATCCCAGCTGGACCCCCTGCTACGACCCTACTGGGGTGTACGAGATCGTCTGACTGTGGACGGCGGCCTGATTGTCTGCGGATAACGGCTGGTCGTACCCAGAGGTCTCCGGCAAGAGACACTGCAGAGACTCCACGCCAGTCATCAAGTGGTGGACCGGACGAAGAGGCGCTCTCGACCAGTTCTACTGGCCGGGAATGGATCAGGACATCGCTAACGTCATCGGTGCCTGCGGTGCGTGTCAGACGCATCTCCCGAGCCAGCAAAAGGAGCCACTGATATCTGAAAAGACGCCCACCGGAGTATTCGAGGCGGTATCAGCCGACTATTTTTCCTGGGCTGGACGTACTTACCTCGTGTACGTCGACAGACTATCTGGCTGGTCGTTCGTGTCCCACGTCACTGGGGAAGCGACCGCCCGAGACCTCGTGTCACAGCTGCGAGGTCTGTTCACTAGCACGGGCTTGCCCTGCGTTCTGCGCACGAACGGTGGTCCTCAGTTAGCAGCTCGGCGCACTCGGGATTTTCTCCAAAGGTGAGGTGTGGAGCATCAGATCTCCACGCCGCACTTTCCCCAGTCCAATAGATACGCGGAAGCCGCGGTGAAGGCGGCGAAGAGGCTCGTCATGAAGACAATGGTGGGCGGCGACCTCAACACAGACGCGTTTGCACATGGTCTGCTCGAGTTGCGCAACATGCCACGAACGGACGGCCGCTCGCCAGCACAGGTGGTATATGGTCATCCGCTACGGTCAGCGGTGCCGGTGCACCACCGTGCATTCGCCAGAGTCTGGCAGAAGGCAGCCGACATCTGCGACAAGAAATCCGAGGACATGGGGCGCCACACAGCGGAGCGGTATAACTCCTCGGCGCGCCCGCAGCGTCCTCTGTGTCCGGGCCAGAATGTCCTGCTCCAGGACGAGAGGTCGGGTCTGTGGGACCGGTCCGGCACGGTCGTAGCGGTCGGGAGACGGCGCGACTATCCGACCGCTGGGCATACGTCATCCGTATGCCCAGCGGTCGGACATACTGGCAGATCCGCCGGTACCTCCGACCCCCCCCTCTGGTGACCGTCCCGATCGGGCGGCAGCGTCGCGACGCCGGTAGCGACCGGCAGCAGGTTGCCGAGGCTGTCCAGGCAAATCTCCAGCAGCACGGCGCTCCCCGCGGAGGCCAGCAGAACGCCCAGCAGGAGCCGCCGACAGATCCTGCCGACGAGACGAACGGCAGCCAAGACGCCGCCTGACGACATCAGGCAGCGGATGGCGGCTTGGACAAGATCGACGGTGAGGTGACCAGTGATGACCGAGTGCCAAGACGCGGGACACGCCGTCGCCGAAGGCCGAGTCGCATGGTAGTGACCTGGGGCGGGACTACGTACCACAATGTGTAGCCAGTCCTGGTGGTGCCCGTCAGTGTCTGTATCAGTGCTATCGTACCTGTGCGATATTGCGCTTTCGGCGATGTTTGACGACTTGTTATCAGACGCAGATGTGTCCAGTGATTGTGGGTCTTGGGGGGGGGTGTTGCGTGGTTATGGAGACTTTCTGACTCGCTGCCATATTCCCGCCGAATATGGCAGCCCAAGATAATGTGGGTTCGGCCGCCCACGAATAAATAGTCCAACCAGGGAAGCTGCAGCGTTTGGACCGTCCCAACCGTCTATGAGTTAGAATCATTTTGAGCTCCAACCAATAAGAGACGTAACAGATACAAAAGGTGAAAAGTGGTACATATTTAGAATCAAGCTGTGCTAAAAGGTCCCTGTTTCCAGGTGGGGTTGGGCGCCACCAAAAAGTAACACAGGTGCGGTCCAGACCCACGTACCCAACCGGTGGCGACGCCCATACGTTGTGACAACCATCAATACCCCAGCAAATAACCGTCCAACTACACATCGCTGGAACTGTTGACCAACGACCAGAAAAAATAAACTCTGTAAAACTTGTGGATTATTGCGTTGGTCACTTAGTATTCATTCACCTGCTGACGTCTCCTTCGGAAAAAAATGTTTGGTCGAGTTCTCATTTTTAATACTGCGAAATATTATAATTTGAATACTGTGACCCTAACTTGATTCAGTTCTGGTATGTGCTAACTTCGCTAACTGGCTAGCATCAAAATTGTATCATGAAATAGTGCATGGGCAGAACATATAATCAGCTGACTCATGTATCGTGCGAATACCAGCCTCACTATTGAACAGCAGAAGGGGTTGCTACGCTTTACGTATTCTTGACCAGTCGTCATTATCGGAACACAGACAATCGACCATGTTGCGTACGCACGAATACACGCGGGATTTTCGCAAGATGAAGCGAAATGCGGACGAAATACCTGATAAAAAGAGAAAACACTTCCGGCGCTGTGTGGTGAAGCCGAAAAGCTTCCACTCAAGGGGCCGGCGTAAATTTTGCCGCAAGTCAAGTGAAAGCAAACATGCAACGTGATTAAGTGGGATTTCCATGAGTTGAAAAAATATTATGTAGGCTTGGCCAAGTGAGCAACAGCCATGCAATTCAAAAGCTCTGCCTCCCTTGCATAACTTAATATTTTCACAAGGTATGAAGATATTGAGGCACAAAGAAATGCAATTTCAGCCCTCTGCAACACTTTAGTTGCCACATGTTTCTTTAACCACCGGTTAGATGATCGCCACACTGCACGCGTTGCAATAGGTAGCATAAATTCCCCAGTATGAATAGCATCAGATACTCCAATGCTGCGCTTTACGACCGTGACAAGTGATGGTTTTCGATTCAAAGCATCTGCCACGGCAAAATCAACCTAGTCGGGTCTCTCTCTCCCTCGCACTCTCCCTCTCCCTCTCCGTCTCCCTCTCTCTCTCTCTCTCTCTCTCTCTCTCTCTCTCTCTTTTCTCTCTCTCTCTCTCTCTCTCTCTCTCTCTCTCTCTCTCTCTCTCTCTCTCTCTCTCTCTCTCTCTCTCTCTCTCTCTCTCTCTCTCTCTCTCTCTCTCTCTCTCTCTCTCTCTCTCTCTCTCTCTCTCTCTCTCTCTCTCTCTCTCTCTCTCTCTCTCTCTCTCTCTCTCTCTCTCTCTCTCTCTCTCTCTCTCTCTCTCTCTCTCTCGCTCTCGCTCTCGCTCTCACTCTCTCTGATTTTGTATTTATTGTGCTTAATGGTGTCGAGAAAGCAATGATTTGTAAATTTAAGTAAGTTGAGTATGTGATGAATATCGAAATTGGTCAGGACATGACCTAGTCATACGTATCGACGCAGTCAAGAACCAACTGAGCTGAAATTGGAAAGTCGTGGCTGCTTTCGGCCATAATGTAAACAAACGACTCGGGTATGCATGCAGAACAGACTTTTAATTGCACGATCAAGGTGATGAGAATAAGAATACACAATATTCAAACACTATTTGAAGAGACTGCATGCTGCAATAATAACCATGTAGACATATATGTATATATATATATATATATATATATATATATATATATATATATGAACATATACAATAATTGTATTATTATTGCATGTAAATAATGCAATAATAACCATATAATAATAAATCACTGTCACCTTGTCCAGTAAAATCCGCATTGGGTTAAATTAGCGAATTGCCGACAAATGTCTGCGTCACGTCTGATTTCACCAGTACACATGGTCATAGCAACAGCAGCTCACCACCACCACCACGTTCCGGGGAGAAGCGACTGAGGCCTACCTGACGTGGCGTACTCGCGAGGCAAATTGACAAAGTTATGGAAAGACGGCATTGTGGGTCAAAGCTAGCGATGGTGAGCATGCACTCCGCCTCAGCTACGCCAGATGGGCCCACAGTGGGACAGTGTCGAGTGACAAAGGACGACACGACCCGAGTCGGTACACGACCCTCGATGGTATCAAGTAAGTACTTCTGGTACACACTTCAAGGATGGAACTTTGCACATGCTTGGAGGGATTCGAACCTCCCCTCCCTTAACAACAACAACCCCCCCCGTTAGGTCTATGAGCGTGTGTTTGAACTACTCGAGTTCGAATTTATCCAAACCCTCCCAGCTATCTTCGCAAAGTTCCATACCTGTTTCGTACCTACACGCGAGGATGCACCGAACAATGTCAGAGTTGTCTACCTACGTGCTGGACGACATTGCCGGACGACGCTAAACAATAGTGCCATCAACAACGATGGCAACAGCATAGCATGACATATTGTGCTTTTTGTATGATTTCTATGTTTTCCATCTTTGAAACTCTTGGGTAGAAAGCGCTGATTTTACGGCAGTATTAACTGCCACAATATGACAGGAAGACAGGAACTAATGAAAACCGTTGTGCATGAGAAGAAGTCAAGCAAGTGTTCCTTCCTAAATATGTATGCAAACTGAAACAAGTTCTGACATTCAATTATAACCTAGTATTACTAATAGGCCGTTTCTTAACAAGAAGTTTGGGCCGATGCAAAAAAAATAAGTACCCAAGTGACGATTACCAGTTGCTTGCCTTCTTTGTTCAATGAGGTGCCTATTTGTCTCTTTCATCATTTTGGGCAAGGTTCACTGCACTCTCTAAATGAATCAAAGTGTTTTTTTTTAATGCTGATAACGAATTATCATCAATGTGCTAGTAGCAATGTGCAAATTTCACCCAGCCTACGAAGTAAACATAACATGGTTTGGAACAACAATTTTGTCGAAATTCATTTTGCCCTTGGCAGACAGGTATTGTTCTTCAGATGCTGTACACCATTTCTGCAAGCATGATCACATTTATTCAGCTCGTATCATACGTCCGACGTGGAAACATTGCCAGAATGCACTTAGTCAACGAGCCGGTGCACCAAAATGTTAACACCTCTATGAATTCCATATTACAAGCCTTTAATGATCTGGTTATGTGCAAGCTACAACCACATTGAAATATTGCAGTCTTCCCAAAAAAGATTAAGTCTTCTAACTTGTAGATCCAATGGAGATTGAGGCCGGAGCTTCCTTCTTTTATGAACGAAATTTCCCGATAAAGGAAGGTCAGACAGTCGATTTCGGGTACATTTAGCAGTTGTGCCTCCAACGTTGCCCGTGAAGTCGATGCGCTAGGCCTCTCACTGATCACTCTCAGGTCAGCGGCGTACACAGTGGAGCCGCATGTGCCCCTTCCCTGTGTAAATGTGGCGCCGTTCATGCCGGGGAAAGCGTCCCTTCAGAGGCTTGAGTGCCCCTCTCCCCCAGCCCCCCCGCTCATGATTTTTTTGTCATGCGCCCCTCGAAGAAAACTGTAGTCCCCATGAGCATTTTTTGTCTGCATCCGCCCTTGCCTCAGGTAGCTGACAACTATCAGCCAACCACTGGGCAATGCACTGGCTGAAAGCCACTCCCACTTCGCTAGGAAGATGAGAAAGTGGGTCTAGCAAGAATCAAACATTGCGGATGCTAGGCGGTCTTCCTGGCTTCCTGTCACAGTGCAGCGCTTATTGAATGGATAAAAATAACCCATATCCCAAACGAATAATAGTTAATGACAATATCGCAAAGCATCGCATCGGTCTAGATGACTCAACATTTCGGAGGTAGGCCGTCATCAGGGGATGGTCTTTGACATCCATGTGTTGGTCCAAGACATCTGTCCTGGATATCATCGTCACTCCTGATGAAGACCTGGCACCCAACTGCTGAGTCATTTTCTATAAATACAATTCTACAATTCATTTTCTCTCGCAGGGATAGACGGACATAAGTACAAGCGAGGCAAAGCCCGAGACATCTCACTCCCGTGTACACGAATAGAAGTTCATATGAGCGACCTGACCCGACCCGACCCGATTCGGCCAGACGCGACCTTCACGCTTTGATGGCGGCGAGGAGGCGTCGCCCGTCGTGTCGCGCCGAGCAACCATTCGTGACCGCGAATTCGCCGTGCCAGTTGGCCACGGTATGAGGCTGTTCCACCGTTGTGGGTAGCACTGAAAGTAATGGGAGTAGCAAATAACCTGGTGGACAGTTCTGGCGAATATCCAGCGGCTGGTGCGCCTGAGTTAATGTCCCTGTGACGTTTGAGGATCTGTCAGAGCATAGTTTCCGCTTCCTCCATAGTTTCACTCGCGACACGAAGGTTATTGCTGAACGTAGTGACATGTAGACCCACTGGCTATAATTGCACGAGGCCGGGCGCCGCTAGACGAGGCCGAGCGGCGCTAGACGAGGCCGGGCATCTCTAGACGAGGCCGGGCGTCGCTAGACGAGGCCGGGCGTCGCTAGACGATGCCGGGCATCACTGCACGAGGCCGGACGTCGCTAGACGAGGCCGGACGTCGCTAGACGAGGCCGGACGTCGCTAGACGAGGCCGGGCGTCACTGCACGAGGCCGGACGTCGCTAGACGAGGCCGGGCGTCACTGGACGAGGCCTGACGTGGCCGGACGAGATCATCTGGACGTGGTCCGAACGACGGACCGGAGACGAGACACAGTGCTCCTAGCGAACGTGGCCGGAAGATGACCGGAGTCTTGATCTGGAGATGATGCCGGTGCGGTAATCGACGGGCTCCGGCGCCGCTGGATAGGAGCTGCCGTGGTGACGCTTACCCCACCTGACGGCATAACGAGGCATAGGGCATCAGGTGTTGGTGTGTCCCACCCGCACCATCCTGTGTACCGTGGTGACGCTTACCCCACCTGACGGCATAACGAGGCATAAGGCATCAGGTGTTGGTGTGTCCTACCCGCACCATCCTGTGTACCGTGGTGACGCTTACCCCACCTGACGGCATAACGAGGCATAAGGCATCAGGTGTTTGTGTGTCCCACCCGCACCATCCTGTGTACACGTCAGCACACCACGTGCGCAGTCGTATAAGGCTTCTTTTGGGGTGTTTGCTTCATTTTTTCCGCACCAAGTGGGGTTTGCAATGTCATGGGATACCCATTATGAGACTGCCTGTCGTACTTGGCTATAACGCACGACGAATGGAGAAAACATGGCGGTCATGATGTTGTTCAACAGCCGTCAAATGGAATGATCAGCCAGTATCCAATGACAACTGGCCGCATACAGTACCGAGCCGGGAAAACATTGGTCACGGCACTTTCAGCATAGATGTATGAAATGAGCGTCTTTTTGCATGCCTGACGTTGCAACGTGTTCTCCAGACCTACTGAAATCGTACCATAAACACCACTCATCAGAAAACAAACCTAACATTCAGTTCAATTCAGTTTCTCCCTCAATTCAGGCTCTCGCCAATGTGCTCTGCATTGGTTAATAATGGAGCAGCGCGAGCCGGTGGAACGCTGAACAACCGAAACACTGAACCACAGGACGATCATAAGCGATGCCACACTGGAGTTTAGGGAAGTGCATAAGTGTGATACGTCATCAGTGCTTGAAACAATTTCGATACCATACGAGGACATAATCAGCTAAAACTCAACATGTTGCTAATGTCTTGGGTTATTTTCATTTATTTCCAACTATGGCAAAGCCCTTCTCACATATCGCCGATATGCATGCCCCACTGCTGTTCATAATTCGTGTTTAGATCTTTGTTAGGTACTAACATAACCTGACACATCACGAAAGTGCTGAGGTAGCCTAACCAGTCTCTGGGGAACAGCACCAGGGGGCCAAATCTGACCTGACACGTCGCGGGCTGACCTACCGAATGAGAATGCCGAGGTAGCCGGACCAGTCGCTGGGGAACAGCACCAGGAAGAAGCCACACACGATCAGGATGATGCCAGCCAGGCGCATATCCTCGAACACCGCGTTATACCACTTGACGTCAACGGCTGTGGACAAAGAACGGTGTGCTGCAGTGATTGCGCCACTATTTTGCAGCTGTCCAACTTATGGAAGTTAAATATGCGCGGCTTTGACTTAAGGTAATTGTATTTGGTATGAGGTACCTCGGCTACATTTATCGTCACTTAAACATGCAGAAAAGCAGCTGCAGCGTGTTGGTCAGCCCCGAGTAGTGCAGACATATGCAATGCGGGACCCCCCCCCCTGCGCCCCTCGAAAGGACTAATGGTGGGGGTTGGTGGAAAGCGATGGTTGATAGAAGCGTGAGGGGCATGTACTAACCTCGTCCTTGTCCGGTCCTACCGGCGTGCCCAAGCGTGCAGATGTCATTGACTGAAGACCATGAAGCCACAGGCGTTTTCTGTGAGTACTACAGACATACGACGCATCCCTGGCAGTGTGACACTCATTGCGCTACTTCAGCGCAGTGAAGCAGTGCAGTACCCACGCGCATCGCTGCAAGCTACAGCAACATATCAGCTGTACACAGCATAGATCGGATAATATCGGATAATACAGTAGTTTGGCACATTGGTATATACCACGCTGCATTATCGGCGGCGACTGGTTCAGCAGTACGTTACCTGTACACAGCGGTACGGCCAGGATTAACCCGAGCGTCACGAACACTTCGTACGTCAGCAGGCCTCCGAAGTTGCTGAGCAAATTGCAAACTGAAACGAACGTGTAGTTTACCTTAGCGTCCGATGTTTGGTCGTCTTTACAGTTCACCAGGGGCCTGAACTCATCGCGCTTTGTAAACTTCCGCTACGCACACTATTTCTATGCGCGCTTCATCGTAACTACTTGGTGAAGCATCTGCAGAAAGTACCATAGATATATCTAACGTTCTCATTCGAAACTACTTGGTGAAGCATCTGCAGAAAGTACCATGAATATCTCTAACGTTCTCTGTCGATATAATCTGCAATGCACTGCATGTCGTCGCCGGCAGATGGGACTGTGAGGCGGGTGTGACTGTGGGGCGGGGTGTAACTGTGGGGCGGGGTGTGACTGTGGGGCGGGGTGTAACTGTGGGGTGGGGGTGTGACTGTGGGGCGGGGTGTGACTGTGGGACGGGGTATGACTGTGGGGAGGGGGTATGACTGTGAGGCGGGTGTGACTGTGGGGTGGGGTGTAACTGTGGGGCGGGGTGTGACTGTGGGGCGGGGTGTGACTGTAGGGCGGGGTATGACTGTGTGGAGGAGGGTATGACTGTGAAGCGGGCTTGAATGTGTGGCGGGGTGTGACTGTGTGGCGGGGTATGACTGTGGGGAGGGGGTATGACTAGGAGGCGGGGTGTGACTATGGGGCTGGGTGTGACTGTGGGCCGGGTGTGACTGTGGGGCGGGGGTGTAACTGTGGGGCGGGGTGTGACTGTGGGGCGGGGGTATGACTGTGGGAAGGGGGGGTATGGCTGTGAGGCGGGTGTAACTGTGGGGCGGGGTGTGACTGTGTGGTGGGTGTGACTGTGTGGTGGGTGTGACTGTGTGGTGGGTGTGACTGTGGGGTGGGTGTGACTGTGGGGCGGGGTGTGACTGTGGGGCGGGTGTGACTGTGGGGCGGGATGTGACGTGGGGCGGGGTGTGACTGTGAGGCGGGGTGTGACTGTGAGGCGGAGTGTGACTGTGGGCCGGGGTATGACTGTGGGGGTGTGACTGTGGGGCGGGGTATGACTGTGGGAAGGGGGTATGACTGTGAGGCGGGTGTAACTGTGGGGCGGGGGTGTGACTGTGGGGCGGGGTGTGACTGTGGGGCGGGGGTGTGACTGTGGGGCGGGGTGTGACTGTGGGGGAACAGGGCCGGGGACGGGGGCGGGGGCGGGGGACGGGGGGTACTGTGGGGCGGGTGTGACTGTGGGCGGGGTGTGACTGTGGGGGGTGTGACTGTGGGATTGGGCCGGGGTGTGACTGTGGGGCGGGGTGTGACTGTGGGGCGGGGTGTGACTGTGGGGCGGGGTATGACTGTGGGGGTATGACTATGGGCCGGGGTGTGACTGTGGGGCGGGGTGTGACTGTGGGGCGGGTGTGACAGTGGGGCGGGGTGTGACTGTGGGGCGGGGTGTACTGTGGGGGGACTAGGGCCGGGGTGTGACGGGGGCGGGTGACTGTGGGGGGTATGACTATGGGCCGGGGTGTGACTGTGGGGCGGGGTGTGACTGTGGGGCGGGGTGTGACTGTGGGGCGGGTGTGACTGGGGGCGGGGTGTGACTGTGGGGGTATGACTATGGGCCGGGGTGTGACTGTGGGGCGAGGGAACTGTCGGGCGGGGGACTGTGGGGGGGACTGTGGGGGTGACTGGGGGCGGGGGACTGGGGGCGGGGGTGACGTGGGGCGGGGTGACTGTGGGGCGGGGGTGACAGTGGGGCGGGGGTGCGGAGGCAGGGTGTGACTGTGGGCGGGGGTATGACTGTGGGGGGTATGACTGTGCGGCGGGTGTGACTGTGGGGTGGGGTTTGACTGTGGGGCGGGATGTAACTGTGGGGCGTGGTGTGACTGTGGGGCGGGTGTGACTGTGGGGGGTATGACTATGGGGCGGGGTGTGACTGTGGGGCGGGGTGTGACTGGGGCGGGGTGTGAATGTGGGGCGGGATGTGACTGTGGGGCGGGGTGTGACTGTGGGGGGTATGACTATGGGGCGGGGTGTGACTGTGGGGCGGGGTGTGACTGTGGGGAGGGGTGTGACTGTGGGGCGGGATGTGACTGTGGGGCGGGGTGTGACTGTGTGTGGGGTGAGGGGGTTTGACTGTGGGGCGGGGTTTGACTGTGGGGCGAGGTGTGACTGTGGGGCTGGGTGTGACTGTGGGGCGGGGTGTGACTGTGAGGCTGGGTGTGACAGTGGGGCGGGTGTGATTGTGGGGCGGAAGTGACTGTGGGGCGGGTGTGACTGTGAGGCGGGGCGCGATGTTGGTGAGGCCGCTGGAGGGTACCGGCTCGTCAATGTGGTACAGGCCAGGCGGCGGCTCAGTGTCGACAGCGCGACACGAGACAAGGTCACAGAGTGAACGGCCAAGTAGCATTGACGCACCGCCGTTTGATGCTGGCCCACGTGAAATGCTTCACCTACGGTCATCTCCCGATCAGAACCTGGGCCGATGATGCGAGATTCTGCACGAAACGGTCACCCTGCACGAAAATCCGGGTCTGTCCGACCCGAACATCCGGGGATCGCCCAACCTGAATACCCAACGCGCCGAAAAGCAGCCAGACACCTGCTCAATTAGTCACCGAGCCAACCCCCCCCTCCTCCCTCTCAACTCCTATTCAAGCACCAACCGAAACATTCGTTCGCACACGCACGATAACATCACATACACCCAATCAACTACATCCAATATCGCACCTGACAGCAATCCAACACCAAACCACACCACCACTACGGACCCAAGCAACCAGCGGCGCCTCCACCGGACCGCCGGTCGTTCCACCCCACCAAGGGCACTCACTGAGCGTGAGGCCGGCGGCGCCGCAGAGCTCCAGCCAGGGCAGCTCGGTCCACGTGACCACCTCTACCCCGGCCAGCGTCAGCACGACGAACACGGGCCACAGCAGCAGTGTGCTGATGGCCGAGATCAGACTGAGGAACAGACTGACCGGTCCCAGGCCGCAGTCGCCCATGGACTTCTTGAAGAACACCTGTGGAGACCGGTGAGAGGGCTCGCTGTAAAAATTAGTGGTCTTGTGCGTGCACCTCGTTGTCTCGGGTGGTATGTACATACAAGGCATCTGGTCACATTTAGCTGACAATTTTCAGAGCCGACGGTGTCTGTTCAGACGCAGTGCAATTTTGAAACGCGATCAAGTCGGTCAGACTGAAAGACAGTAAGAGCATGCAAAAAACTGGTGGCTCAAGTGGTACGATGCCGATCGTATGGTAGAACCATATAGCAACCATATCGAATGAAGCCAAATGGTTACTAAATGACACGAAAAAAAACAAAATAATGTCACGGGGCCAGGAGTGGAGGATCGCCAGCAGGGTTTGCGTAACAATTCATGCTCCATGGTTCAAATTTAGTGCATGTTTGTGCTGTCAGGCACGCTAAGACCATTCAAAATTAGAGAAAAGTTAGTATTGCTATCATACAAGCCGTTGTTGCAGCTGCAATGACTGTCATACTCCAGTCTCCACCCATGCAAAAAGTCAGATGTAACAAGGTTGGGCACTCCCAACAGATGCTGCACTCCCATATTGTAGTTGGCTAATCCGGCCGAGTATCTCCACCAGACGCTGCAAGCCCACCCTGTGGACGGTTGATCCGGGAGGTTACTCTCAACAGATGCCGCACGCCCACCGTATACACGACTGATACGGCACTGAAGTATGAAGTATAAATATCCCCATGAAGTATTATAGTATAAAGTATAAGTATCCCCATTCATGAAGTATCCCCAACAGAACCACATACCCACCTTTTAGATGGCGGACCGGGCCGATGACTCCCAACGGACGCTGCAAGCCCACCTTGCGGACGGCGGACCAGGCCGAATACTCCCAATATACGCCGCAAGCCCACCTTGTAGACGACTAATCCGGCCGGCCACCCCAACAGATGCCGCACTCCCACTTTATACACGGCTTATCCGGCCGAGTATCCCAAACAGACGCTGCACGCTCACCTTGTAGACGGCGGATCCGGCCGAGCCGGAGGCGGCCATCACCACACCGCCGAGCGTGGGCGTCCTTGCCACGCCGTCCATGTAGGCCAGCAGCGCCACGCCGGTGTTGCACATGATGACGGCCACGATCTGGCGGACAGTGTGCGGCCTCGATCAGTCCTCCTGCAGCCCAGCCTCGCCATCGTCCATCGTCCATCGTCCATCGTCCATCGTCCATCGTCCATCGTCCATCGTCCATCGTCCATCGTCCATCGTCCATCGTCCATCGTCCATCGTCCATCGTCCATCGTCCATCGTCCATCGTCCATCGTCCATCGTCCATCGTCCATCGTCCATCGTCCATCGTCCGTCGTCCGTCGTCCGTCGTCCGTCGTCCGTCGTCCGTCGTCCATCGTCCATCGTCCATCGTCCATCGTCCATCGTCCATCGTCCATCGTCCATCGTCCGTCGTCCATGTACGGCAGCGCCTGTTTGCCTCGCAAGTCACTACCCTTCGTCTGATGAATGCCTTGCCGCCTCGTAGTGCTGCGGTTTGGTGTCGACAGCAATGTTTGGGTGATCGTCATCAAGTGTGTGCTGATCCGCCGTGAGTGTACACAGGATGATACAGACTGAAGCTCGCTCGGGTGCATCGAGCTCTTTTTTCACAGGCCACCCGTTCACGCCCATGTTCCTGCAAATATATCGACTGCGCATTTCGTCGACGACGACGTACTTGTCGGCGGTCGGCGGCGGCGAAGTAACCGGAACTAAACACAATGGTTAAGATGCAGCAACAGGTATTAGCGCAGTGATGTCAAGTGGACGGGATTACCCTAGACAAGCGCCAAGCTCTTCCCCTCCTAAAAGAACAACTATGGTGGCCTCTAAGTTATTGGAGCGGACAAGCTTTTATCGTTTGGGAGGCGTTTTTGTGCACGTGTCTACACCTACCTATGCTCAATGTAGTACTGTTCAACCTCGTATCTGTATCCTTTCCCCAAATATGTGAACATTATTGAAATAGCGAATTCCGAAAATGCATGAACATTGTAGAAGTAGCTAGTTTCGAAACTCCAACAAGCATAGGACGGAAGCAGGGGTGTATATTTCTTAAGGTTGTTGGGGCCCAATATGGGGTCCAATTTGCGGGTCGAAATTGGTTAAGGGGCCATCCAATGCAATTCCATGTTAAAAATTAAATCATTTGGGGCGGAGTGGAAAACCGATATTGGGGGGACAGGGCTATTTCAATATTACACAAATCGGCACCCATGGACCGAAGTGCATTTGTAGAGCACCACACCCACAACAAACATTATGACTGAACTGAAACATTTCCTAAAACCTCGGATTCAATGGCATGCATTAAAACATGGGAGCCCCGCATTGGTGACGTTGCCGACAGAGCTGTCGGTATAGTAGCGTAGCTCTACACTATAGTGTGGCGTCGGCTTATGGTCAGCAAGTCCCAACTTTGTCGAGAGTGGTTGGATAATCGCATCCGCCATCGGTCACCATCGAAATAATGGTCTTCGGGTGGGAAATTTCCCAGAAAAAAACGTGTTTTAGTGTCGCCGAGCACACGGCTGGATGGCTGTATGGGTTGGATTCACTGCTTATGCTGGTTCCCCATGGGCACTTTGCTGCTGGTCGACTGAAGGTCGAATGGTACTTTGTATTGATTACACCGGTAACCAGGTGTCTAGCGTGATGAGCTTCCCGAGTCGCCATGACGACAAGTAGCAACAACCTCGCAGCATCTGTTTCTGTCGAACTCGGAAGTCTTATCCAAGCGGTGCGTGTTTGTGGCCATCAGTGCTCGGTTCGATCGACACAAATTGCTTTCTCCACATGTGAAATTGTGCCCGGGACATTGGTTGAGTTTTTACATATTTGTTCTAAGGTTGCATGAAATGAGGAATAATTGCCGGAATATGCTGCATGTTCACCTATTGGTTCCAAATTTATAAACGTAAATTGTACGTTCGTTTCAGCAATAAACGTTACCTATTTTCGGCAATTCGGCGCAGTGAATCAACTGCGAAATGTGTACATGGTATTCCTGGCTCCCAGAGCATACCTTTCACCATCGGTACAGCCAATGTCTAACAAAGTACCTTCGTGTTTCGATGATAGCGCGTCTATTTCGGCGTGTGCAGGAAGCCGAGGAAATGTGCAAGTAATTTAGCAAAATTGAAATCAGCACGACGTCCAAATGGCTATCGGGGAATGCATCAATCGACATACGATACCGCTTGTCCTCACTGGCTTGATGTATTCCAACTGTATTGTTCCAGGGTGTACTTACACAGTATCCTCAGGCGAAGTACTTCCGCTTTCCTGCACATGTTAAATTGACACCTCAATCGACAACGCTAGTAAAGAATCTCGACTAGTTTTCAATGACAAAATGTTATATGTCTACCGTTCGATATTTGTTGCACAGGAGTTCCAAGACGTTTCACATACATTTACCTTTGTTGATATGGGGCGAGGGGTGGCTGGAAGCTAGTTACATATCGTGATCATGACAATAGCCTTTCGAGTATATTTAATAAATTGCTTTAGAGATCTTGAGTGCAAATCTACCCATCTTATTATGAGAAATGGGAACAAAGTGTCACTCCCCCGGTTAGCTCCTGAACGTTTGGAGCGACTATTCAGAAACTTGGTGACTTTTCCTAACTATCTTTTCTACATAGAGTGCAATGTTTCCAACGCTATGCTTTGCTCATGGCCAGCTCCAGGGTACGTGTTTTCGAAGGCATGTTCGGAAATTTTCTAATTTTTTGTCATTCCGTAACATGTTTGGATTTTACGGTTTCGGTACAACTTCGAAAGTATTTGACCGTTTTCACCAAACTTAGCAGCCAATGTAGAAAGACCATTGGCTAGATGACTTGAGATGTTTAGTGCTTGTGCTCACCAGAAGTGCCTCAAAGGTGCTAGGGGTGTCACTTTGTACATGCTGAGGAGGCCACCGGCCCTCAATCATTGAGTTGTCACCGGCTTATCGTTTCATATATTTAGTTATTTTATTGAGCTCTGTCTGGACCACAGCATGCGAAAGCGATGATTTTCAACAGGATGAGGATACAGAGTAGACTAGAAGCCAATGGACTTAGCAGACGTGTTTTGGTAATTGGCAGACGGCACAATTGATTATTCCTGGATGCATTCCTTCATCCGAATTTTGCTTTCATGCGTGGGCTGCTGCGGCCGTATGTGTAAACAATCGTCATGTGGACTGCAGCCGGCATGTGTGGACTGCAGCCGGCATGTGTGGACTACAGCCGGCATATGTGGACTGCAGCCGGCATGTGTGGACTACAGCCGGCATATGTGGACTGCAGCCGGCATGTGTGGACTACAGCCGGCATATGTGGACTGCAGCCGGCATGTGTGGACTACAGCCGGCATATGTGGACTGCAGCCGGCATGTGTGGACTGCAGCCGGCATGTGTGGACTACAGCCGGCATATGTGGACTGCAGCCGGCATATGTGGACCACAGCCGGCATGTGTGGACTGCAGCCGGCATGTGTGGACTACAGCCGGCATGTGTGGACTGCAGCCGGCATGTGTGGACTGCAGCCGGCATGTGTGGACTACAGCCGGCATATGTGGACTACAGCCGGCATGTGTGGACTACAGCCGGCATGTGTGGACTACAGCCGGCATGTGTGGACTACAGCCGGCATATGTGGACTGCAGCCGGCATGTGTGGACTGCAGCCGGCATGTGTGGACTACAGCCGGCATATGTGGACTGCAGCCGGCATGTGTGGACTGCAGCCGGCATGTGTGGACTGCAGCCGGCATGTGTGGACTACAGCCGGCATATGTGGACTGCAGCCGGCATGTGTGGACTGCAGCCGGCATGTGTGGACTACAGCCGGCATATGTGGACCACAGCCGGCATATGTGGGCTGTCGCACTGGAATCATGCAGGAAACATATTATAGTTGATTAGCCATTATCATATCAGATAAACTAAGCAAGAAATACACCACCATTCGTGGCCATGACTAGCGATAAAGCGCGTGCTGATTTCGTGTATATTTTACTTGAATGCACGTTCTAGCGTAGAGTGAAACATTGGCGAATGCATCGAAGGTCTGTCACAGGTTTCAACATGGCATGTAAAAAGCATATGAATTTAGACAATGATCCGATAAAATAACAGGAACAGCGAACTGAAGTCAATGCAGCAGCTTGGAGATCACCTGGATGGAGATGAGCCACTTGAAATCTACCTTTTCCTGGATTGTCGCAAGTTTATATTTCAGGCGCCACACGTACCCGCACTCCGACGAACTGCTCGTGCAGAATGACCCAGGAGAGCAGGTACACGAACGCGACGTTGGTGGAGTACAAGGCCATGACGTCTGTGCAGGCGAGTACACGCAGCGACCGAATGTACAGGTAGTTGGTGGCCACCCAGAGCAGGCAAAACAGCATCGTCCGACCCACAAATTGGCCTGAGAACACACGGTATGTCAGCGTGAAGAAAATCGCAGGCTGAGCATTTGCAAGTGATGGTTAGAAGACGCTATCAAGCAGCAAAACGAAAGAGGAAGTCCAAATCACTCACAATGCACACACACAGAGATTTAAAAAAAAAAAAAAACACACACACACACACACACACATATATATATATATATATATATATATATATATATATATATATATATATATATATATTTGTATGTATATATGCTTGTAAACATGACAATATATGGCAATGGCTCAAGCATAACTAAAACGCCAGCCGTTGCTTAGTGAGCAGAGGTGAACGCGACGACTCTACAAACGGTTTATTTTATGTGGATCTCCTCTGAATAACACCATGCAGCTTGCTACAATGGACGGTGGAAAAAGCGAGACCGTATTTGAATGTCAAATTGAGATACATGCATAATAAGGGTTCTCAATCAGATGAGATTTCCCAGAGGAATTCAGGGCATCCCAGGGGAAAGAAGTAAGGGAAGATGACAAAGGACATCTACCAGCAATGCTCTTCGTGTAAAGTGCTTATTAAAATTCTTCGCAAGCCTACTTTTCTTTGGCTCAGAATTCATCTTGAAGGCTACTATTGGGGATGATGGAGACAGGAAATTACTATTTAAGGTCAAACTGAGAATCATCAAAGGCATGGCATACAATTGTGGAAAATCTCCCACGGGAATTGGGTTTTCGAGAGGGCAATGAAGGCACGGGAAGATGATGATGGTGGGAAGGCATGGGAAGATGATGGGAAGGCATGGGAAGATGATGATGATGGTGACTGGATGTGAGGGTTTCTGTATTTAGATTGGGCATGGAAGCCACTGGGGACTGCTGGGACGCATCCGCAACTGAATTTCTCATGTTCCTCAAAATTGAAGAATTCGATATTGAAAGTGCTCCTATTAGAGCACATGTTCCAACCTGACGTCAGCCTATGTAGTAGCAGTGCCGCTGGATGTTACAGGAATGTGGGCACAGGCGCAACCAGGATATGGGCACACGAACCCGTACTCCTTCGCCTTAGCATATCGAGGGCCCTTCAGCGGCCTCGGACGACGAAATGAAGGTGGCTCTTGGATGCACCGGCAGGATTCCTTCAAGGACTCCTCACCGACCGGCCCCTTTCTGGACCCCTTCAGATCTTACCCACGGATCCAAATAAGCCTCGAGACACAGAACACTCCCGAGATGCATCTTCAGCTCCTCTTCCATGATGCTCCATCAAATCTTCTCCCAAAACCCATTCCCCTCTCAGAGGCCCCTTCAGCTTCTAGGAGCTTTTCGTCTCTCTATGGATCCCCTCAGCTCTCAAGGCTCCTGCACGTGACTATGACATTGCACGGGGTAGCTGTCCCCGAACCAGCAAATGCCGTGTGGTGACATATCCTAGCAATTACCAGGTGTATCTTCATCCACTGGAGACCTTGAGTTTTCCCTTGTAAAATTGTGCTTCCTTAGCTAGTTCAGTTAATGTTTTTCCCATTGTTTGTCGTCATGCGAAAGCATATCCCGAAGTGCCTAGCTGTTGCCTAGCTTTAATGTTTTACTCTTGCTCTTTTCATCTTTTGCGCTTTGACACGCTCGCATTCGACTTTTCCCTCCTTTGACTTTGGGTCTTTGTATCCATTCGACTTTTTCCTTCGATTTTTTGCAGTTAACTTTTTGTCGGTTTGGATTTGTGTGCTTTTTACCTTTATTCCCGTTGACTTCTTCAGTTGGCTTGTTCTTTTGACTTCTTCCTATTTGAACTTTTTCCTCGTTGAGGTTTTTTCTTCAATTTTGTCTTTTGGCTTATTGCCCTGTGATTTAGCCATTCTATTTTTCTCCCTGGAACCAATATTTCCATAGCATGAACAGATACCTAGGCCTAAACATGCTATGTTTCTCCACTGGAAGACAGCCGAAGCTTTCCATTTCACTCGGAAGTAAAGTTCTTGAAGATTTACCGTGCTTACAAGAAATCGCATACCACTACGACAACCTTGCTGTGTCACCAAATGGAGTGATGTCGCCTGACATCGTCAACATATGCACTGATACGTGCTGGTGGTCAGGCCTTGGAGGAATAATTTGCCAATGAAAAAGCTTTGAGTAGTTGGTTGGCACCTAACTGGATAATTGCCCAGCCCTGGACTTCTTTACGGCAAGCATAACATTTACGAGCGTAAAATGCCGGGTGCCAATAACTTTATGCATTCTATTTCAACTAAGACCTATTAAGCCTTGCATCGCCAAGAAAAGTACATTTCCAGGGCATGCCATTACCACTAAGTGACTGCGAACACAAATGAGCCGCCAAATGTAGCACAATCTAGCTGAGTACACCAGCTCCAACCGGAGCCGAACCAGCTGTCTTTCGTTGGCCTGATGTAGTGGCTCTCAAGATGAATTACACGGGCTGATGTCTTGTTCGGTAGCTAAGGGTGAGTAAATCCTGGATTTAAATATGCAACACTTCAAGAGATTGGCATAAAGCAACCTTAGCATCCCATGACACACTCATCGACCTTGTATCCACAGTGACGGTAGTATCGGATGGTACACTCACCGAGCGTGTATCCACGGTCACGGTAGTATCGGATGGCACACTCACCGAGCTTGTATCCGCGGTCACGGTAGTATCGGATGGCACACTCACCGAGCGTGTATCCGCGGTCACGGTAGTATCGGATGGCACACTCACCGAGCGTGTATCCACGGTCACGGTAGTATCGGATGGCACACTCACCGAGCTTGTATCCACGGTCACGGTAGTATCGGATGGCACACTCACCGAGCGTGTATCCACGGTCACGGTAGTATCGGATGGCACACTCACAGAGCGTGTATCCACGGTCACGGTAGTATCGGATGGCACACTCACCGAGCGTGTATCCACGGTCACGGTAGTATCGGATGGCACACTCACAGAGCGTGTATCCACGGTCACGGTAGTATCGGATGGCACACTCACCGAGCGTGTATCCACGGTCACGGTAGTATCGGATGGCACACTCACCGAGCATGTATCCACGGTCACGGTAGTATCGGATGGCACCCTCACCGAGCTTGTATCCGCGGTCACGGTAGTATCGGATGGCACACTCACCGATCATGTATCCACGGTCACGGTAGTATCGGATGGCACACTCACCGAGCTTGTATCCGCGGTCACGGTAGTATCGGATGGCACACTCACCGAGCATGTATCCACGGTCACGGTAGCATCGGATGGCATACTCACCGAGCGTGTATCCACGGTCACGGTAGTATCGGATCGCATCTAGCACCTCACTGGTGGCCAGCTCCGCCTTTCGCCGGCAGCTGAGACATTGTAGTAGCGTGAAGAACGGGAAGAACAGCGTAGTCCACGCCGTGCAAAACCATGTGGTGAAGAAGGGTGCGTCGTACTTGCCGCCCTGCGTGGAGGACATGTCATTGAAAATTGGAGGTGTGGGTTCAGCCTGCACAGCATGAGAAACACCCATCGTAGTAATAGTAGTAATTGGGGTTTTTGGGCGCAAAATATCAATCCATCGTATGATTACAAATAGCGGTCGTTCGGTAGATTGTGTTCATTGTTAGTCTGTTTGTCAGTTGTCAGCCTATTAGTTCGTACGCATGTCAATCGAGTTTGCGAATGCTGTGTCGGAACGACTGGGCCGGTGCTATCCGACATTTTCCAAGTGATGCGCCGTCAGCTCGACGGGTCAGACTATAGTTCCGATTTAAACAAGCAGCGCACTGGCGTGCCACGTCCCACCAACCAGCGCCATGTTGGCAATCACATACCCAACAAAAGTTACCCGAGTCTGGCATTTCGTGAGAACGCATGCTCTACAGAAGCACACAGCAAAAGTTACCCGAGTCTGGCATTTCGTGAGAACGCATAGAGACTACAAAGAACATGCTGAGAACATGCTGAGAACATGCCGAGTACAGAGAATATGCTGAGTTGCAGGTCAGCGCCGGGTGGAATGTTTACCGTGCGCCCGTCGGGTACGCATTTATGTTTTGATTGGGCACCTCTGAATTACAAATGCTGCTACAGCTACCCAACTTGATGTAAAAGTTGGTGACCGCATCATTGCACGTGGTACAATCGCCGGTGTTCGGCCGTGCATGGTTTTCACGCGGATCTGCAACATGTTTTGGGTTCGGCATCTGAGTTGGTTGTAGCGTTTGCTGGTGGGATGCGCGCATGAATGCACTTTGATTTTGGGCACCATCAGATTTCGAACAGCACGCATTGCATCCATCAAATTTAGTGGGCGGGTAGTTTGTAACAAGGATTATCCAAGCGCACCACTGGGCTATGTAGTAGATGGCAGAGGCGGGTCCAGGGATTTTATCGAAGGGGAGGACACTGGTATGGAGATGCGCCATCACCGGCGGGCCTCCAACTGATTGGCAACATTTCAAAGGGAAGGGATTCACTCGAGTGTTCTGGAGAGTCGCTTTCGGTTGAAAATATAAGCGGAGAAGCACACGAGTATCTCTGGGCGCGCCGTTTTCCGTCTTTTCTGCATTTGTGCTTTCGAGTGCTGCTTTTCCAAATGGGTGGGGGGGGGAGGGGTGGCACATACCCTCCTTACATTCGCCCCTGGTAGATGAGCATGTGATGTACGTGTCGAAGGTACCTCTTGATGTAGCTCTCGGACATATAGTCCCCCAATCCATGTGATCAGACACACGATCCTGGTATTTGGTCAAAACATGCGCATCACTGGAAAACAATCGACTTGTCGGTTCCAAATTGGTTTCAACGCTCTGTGTAAATAAAAGTCCAGGAGGGTGCATCTGCTTAGGTGAGTCTCATCCGAGTTCATAATGGCGTACCATAGAACCACCGAACTTATTACGTGGCCAGCCCGTCATCAAGGCTACCCGATCGTAAGCCATTCCTGCCATGATTTTGTACTGCGCACGTGCCGCACGTGCGTGCACCGCACCACTATCGGTGTTTGCCAGGGCACTATTGGTGTTGGTGACCCGAGCCGGAAGATCGACAACGTTGAAAATCTGTCAAAGCATGTCAGTTAACAGGGACACTAATCTCTGCTAATTACGATAGTATATCGAATGGCACACTTACCGAGCGTGTATCTACGGTCAAGGTAGTATATCGGATGTCACACTGACCGATCGTGTATCCGCGGTCACGGTAGTATCGGACGGCCTTCTTGTCTTGATAGCTACTATACTACTAGTTTTATTATCAACAAATTCTACTATTGTAACCAACACTAGTCTCTTTTGCGCCAACATCCTGACGCTGTCTTTGGCGATGCACACACACACGTCTGTTTGGACAGAATCCAGCGGCTAATGCTACAGCTGTCAAATTTCAAGGGTGAATAATTAACCGCCACGGCTTTGCATTTCCACGTCACGGCATCCTCATGTCATTGTTTGTGGATTGCACCTTGCCAAGCCGAGAGTTCGAGATTGTTTTGAACTCATGCCGGCACCAAATCGTTGTTTGTCCGGGCCCTCCGTGCAGTGTGTGTGTGCCAATAATGGCTTCGTGTGATGTCGAACTCACAACTCTGACATTGTTCCTGCCCAATGGCGGGTTAGGTCGTTGTGGTGCCGTCATGGTCGTGCCTGCCGACACGACCATGTGGTGGCAGAAGTAATTTGCGTGGGTGCCGGTTGCGAACGTGGAGCACTTGAACGTCATTTCGCATCCGTGTTCTCTGGTGGAACTCTCGCAAGCAAGGTTATTCTTTGACTTCGTGTTGAGATAGAGGCAATAGCAGTGCATGAAAAGGATCACTTTGTATATTAGTTTCAAGATCCAATGCATAGCAACACAAGCAAAGCTATTTGGTGTCTCTCTGCTGCAAATGAGATGGTGCTTGCATTTAAATACATAAATTTGGCACGCATGATCATATTATATCCGCTTTGTGCTTGTCGATAAATACCAAATTGTGTTTCATGCGCTGCTGCTATTTTTCGTGAAGAGTACACGCAAGAGCATGTGCACCTGAAATGACCTTCGGTTAAATTCATGATTTTCTAACATGATAGCCACCAAACATGCTGAATTCCATGTGGAAATCTTCTTTTTTTGTTGGTAATACGATATGTTGTGAATATTTTATGTCTTTACACAAATGTATATGCTGTCATAATTATACCATTTTGATATCATGTAATCACACTAACATCTCTATAAAATGTATTTCTTGTATATCGAACAACATAAGTAGACCATGAAAAATCTGTCAATAAATGAGATAACGAAAACCTGATGAAAATATTGCTGTTCTGGTTTTCTCCTGCATCTGTCCCTGCTAATTTTAGAAAGACAGATTATATTGTAAGGAACGGAACGCTGTTTCGTGCGAGGAAAGCTGAGCTGTTAGTTCTCGAAATATTTCGTGATGAAGTTTTCCCACACAATCTTGCAAGAACCTTAACCGTTTCAGAGTACGTGTTAAGCACCTTAGTATTGACCAGTGCCGTTACTTTATATCTCTGTATGGCTGTATATGCACCCACGAACCAAATTTGTGCACTCATAAGTGCACCCACAAAGTGCTTCAGGAACCTGCGGAACATAAAATCCTGCCCCCTCTTTTGTTTGATAGCATCACTTGGCTATTCTGACACTCAAACTTTCTGAACGTCCTTGGTGATGGCCAAGCATATAATGTGCACCTACCAAAACTTCAGGAATATTACATCATTGATATTGACCTAAGTTTGCATTAGACAAATCCTAAAAAAAACCGTATGACATTTCACGTGCTTTGACGCTGCATCGGCGGAATTCCACACCGCCACTCACAAAGCTCCCGTGTGCAGATCTGACCAAACATTTTCATCAGCCTGGCGGATACAAGGCTCCATCAGCATGCGTGCTGCCCCACCCCGTCTCTGACATAGTCCCAGTCCGTGCACCGAGCGTCCGACCATGGGGCGAGGCCGGTCGTTGGCCGGCGGGGCGTGGCGGTACGGCCGGCTGTGGCCTCGGTCGCCGTCCGTCGTCTGTTTACCCGACGTGGCGCGTGCCTGAGGGCCGTCGCTGACGACACGCGGCCGCTGCCGCGCAGCCTGTTTAAACAAGCGGCGATGGCACGGATAGCGCCCGCGGCGGCGCCGGCCGCGCGGCATGCGCCTACCTGGGGGTACGCCTGGACCGGCCACACCAGTGCAGTGGTGTGCACCACGGCGTTCTCCGCCCATGAGTACGCTTTGCTGTTGCAATGGCAGTGTGCTCATGGGTAGAGAACGCCGTGGGGCCGGTGCGGCCTGTGTGCCACACACAATGCTGCTGAGATTTACTGTGGGTCATTCGCTGGAAAGAACGGCGTCAAAAACGCGATTTTCCCGACGAATTTTAACTACGTTCAACGAGCTCGGCATTGAACCAAGTGGTGCCGAACAGGAATCGCAGGAGCAAGCGTTGGCGGCACGCGGATTTCGGGCCACCGCCGTCCAATCTACCGTTGTTGGCAGGAAAATCCGCTGAAACGTGTCTGGGAATTCGGTTAAAGTGTACACCGCCGACACCGGAAGCAGGAATGGTAACTGATGCATAGCTCAATGGCGAGGTCGACGCACATGGTGGAGGAGGCATAATCGGCAGCACATTTGAACCGATCGTGGGGGTCGTTGTTGATTTTGAATACGGTCGGGGGGGGGTCTTTTGGTTGATGTCCTCCACGCGGCGCCACGGGCGTCATATTAAATTTCACGAAGTTGAGGGACGCGTCCTCGACCTCGTCCCCAGTTGAGGCGACGACCATGACAGGTACCCAAGGGAGAATGTCTAAATGTCAGCTGGCGCAGAATGTCTAGTTGGCGGCTTGATAAAGAAACCAATTCCCATGATAAAAGTGAGCCTTTTAAGTATTTGGCATGCCCTTTGCAACATTCAGGTCGGCCGTTGACTTATCGTGTGAACTTTTCGCAAGTTTTCCTAAACGCTTCTTATTCGGAAGTTTCGTTGCTCGTGTAGATGGATAAGCTAATTTGCTTCATAGATATATATTTGAGAATTCGAATCCTCATTGCCTTCCATAAAATTGAGAGTACTTTCAACGAAATTCAAGGTTTTTTCATGCCAGCCCACAACTCGCACGAAAATCGTCTATTTACTCAAGCAGTAGAATGCACCGTGAAATAAACAAAAGCTGATCTCTTCCTTTACAGTGCATCGCATCTATGCGCGCATTCAACCTTTTTTTCCGGAGGCAGGTGGCGACCATGTGGGAGGATACTGTCAGTCATTCTCAGGGAAGACCATGTGGGTGTGTGAAGTTCAAGAGGTGCCCAAATCTAAAAAGTTTACTTGTTAAAATAACTTCTGCCCGCTGGACCAATTCAAGTTTGCACGTGGACTTTTCTTCAAATGTGACGAAAACCGAACTCGCTGTCCCGTCCATCTTGGCTACATTACTGATCGCATCCAGTGAGTGGAGGATCCAAGGGACCACGAAGTCATTCCCCTCTCCCTTGGGTCCCGAAGGGATCCAAGGGAGCAGTTGAAGACTTGCTTAAACATAGGCCGTGACGAAACAGATTTAAATTTGACACTCCAGGGGGCTCCGGGCGACCGGTGACGGCCCCAGGCCGACTTGAAGGGCCTTTGGGTCGACACGAAGGTGCCCCGTGCTGCTGGAGAGGGTCCCGGCCCGATGAAGAGGGCCTCCGAGTCAAAGGAGGGCGCCCGAACGAACTGAAAGGGCCCAACCAGTAAAGGGGACCCTGTGTCGACGGAGAGGGTCACTAAACTGACGGAGAGGGCCCCTAGGGACCGGAGAGGTCCCGTGCTGATATGGAGGGTCCCTGGGCCCAGGGGCACACATTTATTAGGGGCCACTGGTAGATTGGGATTTCATTTGAGTAATATGGTCCCTCGACTGCTCAGGAGGCCTCTCCGCTGGCTCATAGGCTCTTTTTACTTGCCGAGTCCCTCGCACACCCGTCCCTTCATCGGTCAAAACGAAATAATGCTAGGGGCACTAATGTCCAGGGGACACCATAATTCTGAACGCCCCCCCCCCCCACACAGATCAAATCCTGGATCCACCAGTGGACTATATGATCAACATGGTCAATGCGCCCTAAAGCCCCCCCCGATCCACCAGTGGTCGCATCCCATCATGCACATGCAAGACATGGCTTCCGAGTTAGAGGCCTGAGCAAGGCCATCGGTGGTGTGACGGGACCGAGATGCGTGTCGCGCGTTATCTGGTGGAAGGGGGTGGTATCAGGGTGGCATCAGGGTGGTATCAGGGTGGCATCAGGGTGGTATCAGGGTGGTATCAGGGTGGCATCAGGGTGGTATCAGGGTGGCATGAGGGTGGTATCAGGGTGGCATCAGGGTGGTATCAGGGTGGTATCAGGGTGGTATCAGGGTGGTATCAGGGTGGCATGAGGGTGGCATCAGGGTGGTATCAGGGTGGTATCAGGGTGGCATCAGGGTGGTATCAGGGTGGTATCAGGGTGGTATCAGGGTGGCATCAGGGTGGTATCAGGGTGGTATCAGGGTGGTATCAGGGTGGTATCAGGGTGGTATCAGGGTGGCATCAGGGTGGCATCAGGGTGGTATCAGGGTGGCATGAGGGTGGTATCAGGGTGGCATCAGGGTGGTATCAGGGTGGCATCAGGGTGGTATCAAGGTGCAGCCGTCCTGTCCACCACGGCTGATAACGGAACTGGCATGCACCAGGCGAGCGCTTTCACCGTCCGCCACCAACCCACTAATGCATATAGAAGCTCTGATTATAGCCGAGTGTGCTATGTAGCCGGGTGGTGTCTGGTTAGGCCTGAGTAATTCAGTACAAAGGTTCGTGCTTCAGCAAATATACGAGTCGGCGAGTCACGTGGCTGCTCTTCAAAGGATATGACTGGTTCTGACGAGCGGAGGAACGCAGTCATTCTGGCAATGTCATGCCTAATGCATAAGTCATCACCGATTATGTGGAAGCTCAATATCTGCATAGCAGTGAGAAACCTGATGGTCCGCACGGTGCCATCTCTTTCGAGGTCTTAATATGCAGCCACGCCTTCTGCATTGTACGATGCAATTGCTGCTGCCTGCTGATGGCCGGCTGTCTGCTGAGTGTTGGTGAGTGGCCTTGTTTGGGCGGATCACGACCGAGGTCTGGTGAGTGTTGGTGAGTGGTGAGTGTTGGGTGAGTGGTGAGTGGTGAGTGCTTAGTGAGTGGCCTTGTTTGGGCAGATCACGACCGAGGCCTGGTGAGTGTTGGTGGGTCGTCTGGCGAGTGTCAGTGAGTGGTGAGTGTCATTGAGTGGTGAGTGTCATTGAGTGGTGCGTGTTAGTGAGTGGTGAGTGTCAGTGAATGGTAAGTGTCAGTGAGTGGTGTGTGCCGATGAGCGGTTTGTGTCAGTGAGTGGTGAGTGTCAGTGAGTGGGGAGTGTCAGTGAGTGGTGTGTGCCGATGAGCGGTCTGTGTCAGTGAGTGGTGAGTGTCAGTGAGTGGTGAGTGTCAGTGAGTGGTGTGTGCCAGTGAGTGGTGTGTGCCGCCGATGAACGGTCTGTGTCAGTGAGTGGTGAGTATCAGTGAGTGGTGTGTGCCAGTGAGTGGTGTGTGCCGATGAGCGGTCTGTGTCAGTGAGTGGTGAGTGTCAGTGAGTGGTGAGTGTCAGTGAGTGGTGTGTGCCGATGAGCGGTCTGTGTCAGTGAGTGGTGAGTGTCAGTGAATGGTGAGTGTTAGTGAGCAGTGAGTGTTAGTGAGTGGGGAGTGTTAGTGAGTGGTGAGTGTCAGTGTGTGGTGAGTACTAGTGAGTGACATTGTTTGAACGGATCATGAGCGGTGCCTGGTAAGTGTTAGTGAGTGGCCTGGTGAGTGTCAGTGAGTGGTGAGTGTTAGTGAGTAGTGAGTGTTAGTGAGTGGGGAGTGTTAGTGAATGGTGAGTTTCAGTGAGTGGTGAGTGTTAGTGAGTGGTGAGTGTTAGTGAGTGGCATTGTTTGGACGGATCACGAGCGAGGCCTGGTGAGTGTTAGTGAGTGGCCTGGTGAGTGTGAGTGAGTGGTGAGTGTCAGTGAGTGATGAGTATCAGTGAGTGATGAGTGTCAGTGAGTGGTGAGTGTTAGTGAGTGGTCTTGTTTGGGCGGATCACGACCGAGGCCTGGTGAGTGGTAGTGAGTGGCCTGGTGAGTGTCAGTGAGTGGTGAGTGTCAGTGAGTGATGAGTGTCGGTGAGTGGTGAGTGTTACTGAGTGGTCTTGTTTGGGCGGATCACGACCGAGGCCTGGTGAGTGGTAGTGAGTGGCCTGGTGAGTGTCAGTGAGTGGTGAGTGTCAGTGAGTGATGAGTGTCGGTGAGTGGTGAGTGCTAGTGAGTGGCCTTGTTTTGGCGGATCACGACCGAGGTCTGGTGAGTGTTAGTGAGTGGCCTGGTGAGTGTCAGTGAGTGGTGATTTTTAGTGAGTGGTCTTGTTTGGGCGGATCACGACCGAGGCCTGGTGAGTGGTAGTGAGTGGTGAGTGTCGTTAAGTGGTGAGAGTTAGTGAGTGGTGAGTGATAGTGAATTGCCTTGTTTGGGCGAGTCACGAGCCAAGCCTGGTGTGTTGCACCTCTTCAGATATGGAAGGGTTTATAGATGTTTATCAGAACTTCCAGATCATTATGCGGGACTTCCCATCAGACGAGTGGCATGATGCACGGCACAGTAACGATGGCAGGATATCGATTTTAAGTAGACTGAAGAATAGGTTTCATCTGATTAGTGTTACGGAATCATGAGGTGATGAGTAAGATATCTGAAGAAGAAAAAAATTGCACATTTGAAGGGACTGGCAATCCCTTAAACATTGCGAACATAGACATACGAGACTAACAGATGCATCTTTCCTCGCACATCGATGCTCACAATGATCAAGGTATTGCCAAAAGTCCAGAGATAAATGTGATTTTTTTAGATATCCTATGTATCATCGCATGATTACGTAACATGAATTGACTAACTATAAGATGAGAAGATGCATCTTTGAAGCCTGCCTTTCATCACATGGTATCTGACCATAGAGGACTTAGCAGCAGAATGCGACGAACGACGTTCATGTTGTTCGCTGCAAATGCTGCGAGGTTGAACAGCGTCTTTTTATAAGGACCCACCGGTACGGACCGACGTAAGAACCGACACAAATGTCAAAAGTCGGAAACGTGTCCCATGTAAAACGGTGTAGTAGAAACAGTAGACGCGACAGAACATCGTAACTTGGAATATACGCCTGCTAGAGAATGAAGCTACATGACCTTGCTTGTTCCATTATTATATGGCACGTCGTAGAGAAGCTATAAGCCTCCCAATGCCGTGTGGCCGTGTCAGACTCACTTAGTTTATATATTTTCGGCTATTTTCGCTTGGCTCACAGCCTCGCCTGTACACGGGCCTGTCACTGTCGCGTGAGTGTTGATTTATTGGCCATAACGTTGCATGTAAAGGTTGAATATTTAAAAAAAACGTGGGAAATACGTTGCTATGCGCACAGTTTTCGTGATACATTTCGGGAAATCAGAGGGACATCCAGAGATGAAAATTTTGGGGATGTTCATTTCCTGCGTTTGGTAAGTGTGAGTGCGTCGTAACATAACATAGCAACACCATACGTGCACGCGAGAAATCGGATTTTGTAGTGATTCCGTTGTGGATGGCGATTTCAGGTGGCACCAATACTAAATTGGTCCAACATGTTTCACGGTTGCCATGATGCGATTTATGATTGGTTTAGCTTGTATATAGTTGGTTTCTGATACCATTTCTGATGTCAGGCGCGAATTCAGGAAGCAACACAGGCTAATTTGTAAAATGCATTACGGCAGGCTCGGACTTAACATGCGCACTGGAGGGGGTGGGGGGCGAACTCCGCCCACCCTCCGGTTTTTCGTACATAACTCCCGATTTTACTGGTCGATATACGCTAATTTTCGCGTACTTGCTTAGAAATGACTGGCGCGTCGTGAGTAGGAAAAACGGAAATCAGCCGAAAATGTTTGGTTAGGGGCCGTTAAAGTCAAAACATTTCGTAGCGCCAGACCACAAAATTCGGCGTTGATGCGCTTCCCGTATATCGGCAAAAGGTAAGTGTTCTTGGCAACACCAGCTACTTGTGTGATGTATATTGTTATGCTATATAGTTTCAAGGTCATATTAGGTCACCGAGGTCAAGTCAGGTCAAGTTTATGACAGGTTAATGGAACCAAACTTGATCAACTGGAATGTTGTCATAAATGCAAATGACTGTCATGCGATTGATGTCATTTTGCATGTTACTCCCTACACATCCTGAAAATACTGTTTGTCATTGTGTACCTAAGCGTTTCCATACTTCATTCATGCACTTCACTCCTTTCTTCGCGAAGCCGATTGCGCCGAACCGCCCGACGGAGCAGTCGGGCGGGCGGCCCGGTTCCGGTAACTGGAACAGGTAACTGACCTGATAAAGTGCTGCTATATAGGTGACCTGAGGTCAAATGCCGGGTCTATTAGTAATATCCAAAATGTCATTGATTCCCATTTTTGAGCATTTAAACACAATCGCAGCGATCCATAACAATGGCAAGCCAAGCCACGCAAAACAAGCAAATTTTTACATATGTGACCTCATTTGACCTTGAAGATATTGACGTAAGGTCATGAAATTTGCACACAATAGAGGTCACTACCGTACCCATCAACCCTGATAATTTGCTACTCCAGCTTTACTAGAAGCCGAGATCTTAGGGGGGTGCGGCGGAATCCGCCTGCCCCCCTCCATTGCGCGTAATTTTCAGAGGCCCTCCAGGGCGCGTGTTAACTGGCTAAAAATGGCTGCGCGTAACCACTATGTTGAACTTCGAGGTGTTCTTGTGATTGTTTTGTGGTTTGCAGTTGGAATGATATTAGAGAGGTATAAGCATTCAATTGGTGAAGCATGGCTCACGACGGTTGCCTTAGCTATTTTGCGTTTGGCTTTTATCGTGTGACGCCCAAAACTAGAGGTGAGTCCAGTATAAAAATGTGGAGAAGCACTTGAATATGTTCTTTCCGAAATGATATGACACTAAACAGCGGTGCGAAATCGCAATGTGCATGCAGCATTTGGAATGTCTTAATACTTGTGTGGCCATATTTGACTTCCGACAGACACCTGATAAGGCATGTCTGTAGGTTGTGATTACTCGACAAGAGACACCATCTGCTTACATCAGGTTTATCTGTCATTGAACTGATTTCATAGCGCCAATGATGGCTGCAAAAGATCATACTCTGGAGGTTTTGCCAGCAACATTCAGCGGGATAATTATGTGCAATATGGTTACCATTTGCGGGAAAATTTGTGTGTCATGAAAAGCTCCTTTACCACGTCCTTCCACAACAGTGTTCTCGACTCCGCCCGTGTCCAAATATTTTATATTTGATGTTCATGGTATATTTGCAGACTCATGCTCATCATATGGCAACAATGTATCACTATTTAAAAACTGCACAACATGGTCTCCCCTATTTTGCGCCCTGAACGCGACCATGATTTCTGAAGCATACGTTTTATACATATAGTTGCTAATTATGCGGCTTCCCCGAGTTGTGAACATCATCAAGAGTTAAATAAGGAAGGCAGCAGGGATTGCGTATGATTAGTTATGTGGTATGCCATCAACATCACAAGGAATTTATGTGCACCACGCTTTTTTAGCCACTGGAAAATGTCTATGCACAATTTCCATGCCATAATGTTACTTACATAACTGACATTCAGGGAAGATTAGCTGACCAAGCTAAGCAAAGCTTCTCTGTATGGCTCATTGAACTAATCCAGGTGATTGAAGTCAGCATGCTCTAGGATGCATCAAAAGTCTCGAAAGCCAAATTTTCTCCTTTTCCGCTGAAGGACATGTTCCTGAGTTGTTTAATGTCGTCCGTTGAAAGAATTCTGTCAATAGATATCAGAACAGAATCCTCAGGAAAATATTACCGTTTCCATCAATATTTTCCTTTTCCCGCACAAACATTTGGCAAAGGTAGATTAGGTCGCAAATCATTTTACAGCTTCTCGCGTGGAATTTGGGCTTCTTTATATATCTTGGCTTGGGGTTTTTGATCTATATCTTTATATATTAAGGAAGAATCAGCTCCTCCTCATCTTTGAAAAAAAAAATCGTGCAATTTTCACCGCATCAGCATTAGGGATAAGATGTATTATTAATCTGCACACTCTCTAGGAAATATGACCCTGGCGTGGTTGGATCTCCTCCTCATTAGTATCACCCTAGCAGCTGCCTGCGGTCGTTTTTTTTTCGTGGTGCCGTGTCAGTCATGATAGAAGATAGTGCTGCTGGCTGCCGTTGTCCGTGTTCCGGCTCCAGCACGCCAGCACGAGCGGATGACAACGGCGCCGCCGGCGACTTGTGCCGACTGCTGGCGGCAGTGAATGACAACAGCGCCGCCGGCGACTTGTGCCGACTGCCGGCGGCAGTGAATGACAACAGCGCCGCCGGCGGCAGTGAATGACAACAGCGCCGCCGACTGCTGCCGGCGGCAGTGAATGACAACAGCGCCGCCGGCGACTTGTGCCGACTGCGCGGCGGCAGTGAATGACAACAGCGCCGCCGGCGACTTGTGCCGACTGCTGGCGGCAGTGAATGACAACAGCGCCGCCGGCGACTTGTGCCGACTGCGCGGCGGCAGTGAATGACAACAGCGCCGCCGGCGACTTGTGCCGACTGCCGGCGGCAGTGGATACGGTGGTCTGTGGTTTACGGCGGTGAACTCGGTGACCTGTAGCGAAGGCAATTAATCAGTGATCTGTGGTAACAGCGGCGACCCCGGTGGCCCCGCCGACGGCGGTGAACCCAATGACATGTGTTGATGGCGGTGACCCCGGTGACCTCCGCCAGCGGCGATGACCCCGGCGACCTATGCCTCAGTAGCTTGTTGCCAAATAGAGTTGGTTCGGGGGGGGGACACCTTTTATAGCCTTATGTAAACTGCAGAATGCACCGAATACTCCAGCGCGGAAACAACGAAGCAAACAGCATATCGTTGATTAACATGAGCATGCAACAAGCATGAGTACAGACGTGAGCATGCAGTTCGCATCTTGCATGTTCCAAGGCTGCTTTTTAGCCTGCACATTCAATATGAACGCCTTATAATACATGTTCTGATATCTCAGGATATCTGGTGGTGCTGCGACGTATCTGACGTTTACCTATTATCTGGCGTCCACCTAAATGTGACAAAATAACGAGCACGATTATTCCGCATTGCACACCACATATTTGTATCACCATGTGGCCGTTTTCATTTATTAGCTTCGATTCAGCTTCGGTTGACTTTATCTGTAGAAGAACAAAATGTTACCTGGCGTATTTTCATCATTTGTTTTCGTTAATGTGAGTGTAGAAAAAAATTTGTTCAGCACCCCGGTCCATGTGAAAAGCTGTTATCGGAGCGGGATATATGTATTGCTACATGCCTTCTCCCACCGAGACAACATGTGGAGTGCAGGCTTTCGGACCTACTTGTTGGCCCTTAGTCAGGTTTTCATTCTCAAAGAAGAATATCATCGAACAGGCCATATTTATATGCAAAATACGTGCGCCTAAACAAGCAGCAATCATAGTGCTTAAAGCACCTGAGTTCTAGAGAAGGACCAAGCATTGACCAATGGGGTGGTAGAGTGATCCGTATCTTTCCTTTGCCACCCTCTGAACATATTGCTTCTAGCTCCACTGATGTATGTAGTTGAATGTTTATATTGGCGCGTGGGGAATGCATGGTACAATGTGGTAAAAGGCAATTCCCAAATATTAGCCACGGCCACTGGCACAATTAATTGCACCAAGTTGTTGCAATCAAACTCAAACATTTTGATTGCTAGCCATGGGATACAAATGAGATACCATTGGGATGCAAATGTTGTGTGCCGCGAAACACCTTCGGTGTTATGCAATTTGTATGCACTTTCGGCCAGTCAATGCTACTCCAGGTTAGGATGAAGGTCCAACTTGCCGGAAACACGTCGAGTATAGAAAGCTCAAACGTGGCCGTGTACCGAATCCACCCGCGATAAAAACGGAACCAAGTGGCAAAGTATAGCTTGGTTTCGTAAGATCTAGCGAAATCCCATTCGATCACATATACGCATGGCAAACAGATAAGGTCAGGTCATCCCCTTGCGATTCATACCGAGCGTGATATACAATAACTGTTGGAAGCTTGCCAATGACTTCTTGGGAGTTCGCAAGGGTAAGAAGCACCGTCGCTGAATTTGAATTCGCTCCTGTAAAAAGTCCTAGAATGCATATGTTCTCTAAGGAAGTAATACGGGGTCAGTCAAGGTCCATGGTTCACTTGACCTTGACATCAAACATACAATGACCTGCGGACATCTGGAAAGATGGAATCCAAGCTTTCTGGGCACGTTAGATATACAAAAAATTGGCAAAAACCACGACTTTGGCAAGCATACAGGAAACATTCCTCCGGACATGACACAGATCGGCAACCTACGCAACCTGGCCACTTCTCAACAGCCTACACAAACTGGTCATCTCTCAACAACCTACACAATCTGGCCACTGCTCGACAACCTACACAACCTGATCACTGCTCGACAACCTACACAACCTGGCAACTTATCGACAAACTGCACAACCTGGCAACTTCTCAACAACCTACACAACTTGGCCGCTTCTCAACAGCCTACACAATCTGGCCACTTCTAAAAAATCTACACAACCTGGCCACTTCTCAACAACCCATACAACCTGGTCACTTCTCAACAACCTACACAACCTGGCCACTTCAGCAACCTACAAAACCTGCCACTTCTGGACAAAAACATTTATTCACAATGCTACGTCAGCCGTAAGAAACGGTTACCCTTTTTCTGCGCACCATGTATTGGCCTGTGTTTGCGAGAAGACCTCTTGGGTTGGCATCCAACCGCGTCTAGCTCAGTGACAGACTTCCAAACGATGCTATAGTGGCCAGTTTCAGCAAGGGTGCCGCTTTTCGGAGCAGGAAGTCTATTAAGATTAAGGGACACCCCTTTCCTTGTCTTCCATCAGACGACTTTTCCCAGCAAATTTTTCTGAGATGCTCTTGTTGTGAAGAGCATCCTTTGCCAGGGAGAAAGAGAAACCATCCTCGCATGCTTATTACTGTTTTCGAAATAGAGGTAGGACATATCTAATCAGTTGCTATGAAGTTGGCGTCTGTCTCAAACCAATGGGGAGGGGCAAACATTGAAAGCCGATTCGTTCATCGGAATGCTGGACAAGGGGCAAATGTGCGTATTCAAAATATCCCGGAAGCACGTTCCCTGCACCCCGTCTCCAAAGAATACACCCATGTATCCAGTGTGTGCATCCTATCAGAGGGGCCCCAACATTCCAGTCAGGGCTTAGTAACGGGAAGCACACGCAAGCAGGCTTTTCTCACTGCCCGTGTCAGGAGAAGTCAGCGACCTGCCCACTGTCAGTTATTGTGCATGGCAACCGCGCTCAGTGTAGCACAAATATTCGGCACAAAGTTCCTTTCCTGCTTCAAATATCGATGAAAGGCATCCCATAAACTATAAAACTTGCAAACCAACGTTCAGATTAATATCAGGACAGCGATTAGGATTCCAATCTCTGACGTCAACGTAGTTTGAATCCTTGATCAATTATGCGTTTAATGGCATCACATAAAGCCCGGGGGCTTACGTGGGATCAATTCAGTTTCGACTGAACGCTTCTTGAGATGAACTTCTTGAGCCATAGCTTTCCACCCCCACAATGGTTCTGTCGAACTCGTGTCGCTGCTAATGCTAGTGCTATTGCAATCGAGGCTACATGGAGGGCTCGAGCTGGATCACTGCTACTTGGAGCCCGCAGCCGAAGACGATTTTGGGGAAAACCGGTTTCATCCCCATCTGGGGATCTTCATCTCAGTTATGTTATTTTAGCAAGGTTCAAAAATTAAAGCATGCACATATTTCGATTGTGTACGCATAGCGTAATCAGCAATTATGGGATTCAGTTCATATCAACACGACGAATGATGACACGACATTTGGAGAGAGGTGAAGAAAATACAGCAGCTCTAAACATAGGGGAGAGAGAGAGAGAGAGAGAGAGAGAGAGAGAGAGAGAGAGAGAGAGAGAGAGAGGGAGAGAGGAAAAACAAAGGAGAGAGAGAGGAATAGAAGGAGAGAGACAAACAGATCGACAGACGGACAGAACATTTGCAAAACTTTTATCATTGTGTTGCTGACTTGGCAAGTGGGATCTTGGTTCACTACTTTGTAAATAGTTTCATCATGAAGTAAATATTTGCTCTTTTGGACGCACGCGTCCTTATTCAATATATAGTATACAGTAGTCAGCAACAGCAACATTAATTCTGACAATATCATAGTCAGGCCTAAGTGACAACGAAGCCACAGTGCTGCTACGCAAGCCTGAAGAAATGGGCATCAAACTCGTCAAGAGCAAGAATCGTCTCACCCTGAACTCTAAGTACTACAGTGGTTTCGCTTTGTGATAACGAAAACCATGCGAATGAATTCAAAAACCATGCGACACTACCGACAGGGAAATACAGATTATGCACCGTCATGTAAAAACAAGATACTCAAATTAAGGGTCCGACAGAACGGGTATGAGGTGTGTGAACTGGAAAAGCGATACCGAAAAGTATAAGCAGACCTGAGAAGAATTCTGATAAATGGACGGATTGGTTGCAGATTGCGAAAGGTTTTTTTCCGGAGAGCTCTCCAGTTCCCAGCATGCTATTGACAAACAGCGTGCGAATCAGAACGGAAGATTGACAAGCTGTCAGGCAAACAATTCAGTGACTGTCAGCTCACGGCCTCAAGCGCAACACAAATAGAAAAAGAAAGGAAATCAACAGCGAGCATGAGTGATAAGCGACGACAACAGCGAACATGAGTGATCAGCGACAGCAACAACAGCGAACATGATCAACGACAGCTACAACAACAGCGAACATGAGTGATCAGCGACAGCGACAGAAAGCAAACATGAGTGATCAGCAACAGCTACAACAGCGAACATGAGTGATAAGCGACAGCTACAAAAACAGCGAACATGAATGATTAGCAACAGCTACAACAGCGAACATGAGTGATCAGCGACAGCGAACATGAGTGATCCGCGACAGCGAACACGAGTGATCACGCCGCGAATGACGCTTAGGTCAACGTCCTGTGCAAACAGCTTAGCGTCGACACGTCGCCGGAAAAGCCATCACTCATGTCCATCATCCCAGAAATAGAAACGACAGGCGAGAATCTCTCGAGGGAAGATGCCGATAAGCTCAGGGTTGTGTCTAGCGGGTTCCTATCTCTCCCTCCTCGAAGACGTCTCAAAATAATAATGGGTGGCTTTTACGTCGCTCAGAGATGGAGGGTATCATGAAGCTAACTGCAGAAAAGGCCGAAAATATGTCCATTGAATAAGGAAGCCTACATCCAAAAGTGTGAACGTTTACTTGCTTTACTAATTTACTCACGAGGGAAAACATCAAGTAGTGTCTCTCATATCGCATCGCCTTTTCCTATGCGAGCTTTCGTCCACAGCATCTTTTGTAGGTACAAACGCTTGTTGTACAGGTTCAATCGCTCGTCCGAACGGTCTCATCCCTTACGGTTTTTCCATGCAATCCTTGCCTGCGATTTTCTGACGTGTGTTTTGACCGAGACAATCGTTTGGATATTTCTCCTTTGCTGCCTACCGTGTGCCGTCCCATAGCATGCTTTGTTCATGTGGACCTGTCAGACGATCTTTATGTCACAATCGTCATTCCATGCGATTTTGTG
>JAOTOM010005131.1:0-2500 GCA_034440615.1 Ashinkailepas kermadecensis | reverse complement strand
TTCGTAGGGAGCAAACGTCTACAAGAGCTCGTAATCGTGCGTAGCGTCTCCTGGATGTTTTAAGGGCCAAACCACAGCTGGCGCGGTCCGAAGGCCCTCGCCAGAGGCCCATAGTAGGAGACCAGAGAGGGACGACTGTCCCCTTGGCTACGTCCCTGCACCAGAGGTCACATTAGGTTAATATACGGACCTTGACGTAAATCTCTGGAAATTATTTTAGAAAGGCGAAAAATGTTCTTCTTCCAGCATTGTTTTTCAAGAACCGAAAAATAATCACATATTTATATTGATCATAGAAAAAAGACTAAAAAACGGTCAGGACAAGGTAGGTCAGGTTGAATCAGAATCAAGCATACAGCTTCCGAGCTTCAGAGCTTCCGACTTCCGAGCCATGTATGTTTGAGACACGGGGAAAACGTCGTGGGAACCCAATGTAGGCTAGACCTCATATGACAGCATATTTATTCATTTTTGACCAAGACGAGTCCCATGGTGGTCATAATAGTTCAACCCAGTGACATGACCTTTATCTCGTGGAAATTCCGGAAAAAATGAATATACGTCTGTTTTTTTTTCAAGAGAACCTCTCAAGCAAAATGCGTACCTCTGTTTCACATATGAACATTCTGAGGTCAGATCACATCACGTCGTATGATTATATCAAGTACGTTCAAGCGCCAATACAAAGCAAGGGCATCACTTTTGATACATGAACATTTTGTTTCCAAGGAGGACTGATTTCCTACTGAAGCATCTTTGTAAACCATACACAGCTTCTGACCTCCTGCCCTGACATTAGGCTACGCTGGGACAAAACATAACTTCATGGAGTGTCAGTATTATTTGAGCCAAACCTACCTGTGCCAAAGCTAACTGTACACTCCGACGTGCCGAAAGGCGTTATTGGCTGCTTGTTTTCGCAGCTGTATTTTTCATTTTCGTGGGGTGACACCCGTCGCTCTTTTCCCGTTTTTCTTTTCTATTGGAGTGACACCCGCACGGATTTAATCGTCGTCGTATTTCCGTTCTCCGTTGTCGGTGTGTCCTTCGTCTATATTTAAATCGAATTAGGTAGGGTTTTTTGCCCACGATGGGGAAAAAATGAAAAAAGGATACAGACCCCACCTCGCCACCGGACTCCGAGACGGAATCTCCACCACTCGCTACACCTGACGACCATCGCGCGACCCCGGACTCTGCACATGATGTCCCATCTCTTGATACCACCGTTGATGACCCGCGCCGGACAATTCCTTTGGACGACGCCATGGAAGCCCTTTGTTCCTCACCGACCCCGCTCGTACCAAGACCTCGCCTCGCAATTCCGACCAGACCATCACTCTCCACGCCACAGACCCACGCCCTAACCAGACCACGCCATCTCAACCTGAACCCATCGAACCCTACCTCGACAGTGCTGGCTCTTTCATAGTAGTTAAGCCTGTCGAGGAATCCGTTTCCTTCCGCCGTATTAACGTTTTCCGGCCGCCCAAACAAATCCTCTCCATCTGTTCCTTGGGCAATCCTGATATCGAAGCCCCTGCCAACGGAACCCTTGTCATCAAAACGCAAACCAGAGCCCAGACCAAAGCCCTCCTTCGTACCACCACATTTTGTGGTAAATCCGTCACCATATCACTCCACTCCAACCGCAACTCCACCAAGGGCACCATCTTCGCGCCGGAGCTCCGCTTCATGTCCGAAGCGGATATCCAGACGGAGCTCAGGCCGGAGGGGGTGACTCACGTCCACCGCATTACCTCATTTAAAGACGGCCAGAAACGCGATACAAGCCTCCTTGTCCTTACCTTCAACTCTACAACTCTTTCCAAGAGCATCCTCGCCGGCTACATCCAATACCAAGTCCGCGTGTTTATTCCAAATCCTCTCCGCTGTTTTAATTTCAAGCGCTTCGGCCATGGCAGTAAAACTTGTCGCCAATCAGCCCGCTGCCCCAAGTGCGGAGAACCACCCCATCCTGATTCCACCTGCTCCAAGCCTGCCCACTGCCTTTTCACTTTGGACATAATACAGAAACAGCTATTGATTTATAAATATGCTCTCCGACTCTGTCCAATGATTATGATTGGACCATAGACACTGATATTCATGACAGCGATCACTACCCCATCAAATTAACACCCACATTTTCAACTGAGGCAGATACCACACCCAGTTTTATCCCCCGCTGGAAAATTTCGAAGGCCGATTGGACAACTTTTCAGGAACTTTCACATATTCAATACAACCTCAACATTTCTCCCGTCGAAAACATCAACCAAGTTACAAAAACACTTTTCGAAGCAGCTTCCATCGCTATTCCACTAACAAAACCTTTCACAAAAAGAACACCAGTCCCCTGGTGGTCGATAGAAGTTTCCCGAGCAATAGCCGCAAGAAAAAGAGCATTTAGAAAATATTTACGCCATCCCGACCAACAAAATTTAGTCAACCATAATTATGATCGTGCGAAGACACGCCGCATCATTCGCGAAGCTCG